>OY288108.1:74173462-74223345 GCA_958431115.1 Syrphus vitripennis | reverse complement strand
TGTGGGGGAGTGTTTGTTTTTATTACAGATACTTCTTTTACATTTCCAATAAAAATTTATATGTTAGTTACAGATAGCGCTCAAAGTGGGGGCTGAAATTTGGAGGAGTATTTATATATTCATCCATCCCCTCGGTCCGCTCTCTCACACATTTATACATATATAATTTTTATGTTCGTTACATAACAATAACAATAACAATAACAATAACAATAACAATAACAATAACAATAACAATAACAATAACAATAACAATAACAATAACAATAACAATAACAATAACAATAACAATAACAATAACAATAACAATAACAATAACAATAACAATAACAATAACAATAACAATAACAATAACAATAACAATAACAATAACAATAACAATAACAATAACAATAACAATAACAATAACAATAACAATAACAATAACAATAACAATAACAATAACAATAACAATAACAATAACAATAACAATAACAATAACAATAACAATAACAATAACAATAACAATAACAATAACAATAACAATAACAATAACAATAACAATAACAATAACAATAACAATAACAATAACAATAACAATAACAATAACAATAACAATAACAATAACAATAACAATAACAATAACAATAACAATAACAATAACAATAACAATAACAATAACAATAACAATAACAATAACAATAACAATAACAATAACAATAACAATAACAATAACAATAACAATAACAATAACAATAACAATAACAATAACAATAACAATAACAATAACAATAACAATAACAATAACAATAACAATAACAATAACAATAACAATAACAATAACAATAACAATAACAATAACAATAACAATAACAATAACAATAACAATAACAATAACAATAACAATAACAATAACAATAACAATAACAATAACAATAACAATAACAATAACAATAACAATAACAATAACAATAACAATAACAATAACAATAACAATAACAATAACAATAACAATAACAATAACAATAACAATAACAATAACAATAACAATAACAATAACAATAACAATAACAATAACAATAACAATAACAATAACAATAACAATAACAATAACAATAACAATAACAATAACAATAACAATAACAATAACAATAACAATAACAATAACAATAACAATAACAATAACAATAACAATAACAATAACAATAACAATAACAATAACAATAACAATAACAATAACAATAACAATAACAATAACAATAACAATAACAATAACAATAACAATAACAATAACAATAACAATAACAATAACAATAACAATAACAATAACAATAACAATAACAATAACAATAACAATAACAATAACAATAACAATAACAATAACAATAACAATAACAATAACAATAACAATAACAATAACAATAACAATAACAATAACAATAACAATAACAATAACAATAACAATAACAATAACAATAACAATAACAATAACAATAACAATAACAATAACAATAACAATAACAATAACAATAACAATAACAATAACAATAACAATAACAATAACAATAACAATAACAATAACAATAACAATAACAATAACAATAACAATAACAATAACAATAACAATAACAATAACAATAACAATAACAATAACAATAACAATAACAATAACAATAACAATAACAATAACAATAACAATAACAATAACAATAACAATAACAATAACAATAACAATAACAATAACAATAACAATAACAATAACAATAACAATAACAATAACAATAACAATAACAATAACAATAACAATAACAATAACAATAACAATAACAATAACAATAACAATAACAATAACAATAACAATAACAATAACAATAACAATAACAATAACAATAACAATAACAATAACAATAACAATAACAATAACAATAACAATAACAATAACAATAACAATAACAATAACAATAACAATAACAATAACAATAACAATAACAATAACAATAACAATAACAATAACAATAACAATAACAATAACAATAACAATAACAATAACAATAACAATAACAATAACAATAACAATAACAATAACAATAACAATAACAATAACAATAACAATAACAATAACAATAACAATAACAATAACAATAACAATAACAATAACAATAACAATAACAATAACAATAACAATAACAATAACAATAACAATAACAATAACAATAACAATAACAATAACAATAACAATAACAATAACAATAACAATAACAATAACAATAACAATAACAATAACAATAACAATAACAATAACAATAACAATAACAATAACAATAACAATAACAATAACAATAACAATAACAATAACAATAACAATAACAATAACAATAACAATAACAATAACAATAACAATAACAATAACAATAACAATAACAATAACAATAACAATAACAATAACAATAACAATAACAATAACAATAACAATAACAATAACAATAACAATAACAATAACAATAACAATAACAATAACAATAACAATAACAATAACAATAACAATAACAATAACAATAACAATAACAATAACAATAACAATAACAATAACAATAACAATAACAATAACAATAACAATAACAATAACAATAACAATAACAATAACAATAACAATAACAATAACAATAACAATAACAATAACAATAATAACAATAACAATAACAATAACAATAACAATAACAATAACAATAACAATAACAATAACAATAACAATAACAATAACAATAACAATAACAATAACAATAACAATAACAATAACAATAACAATAACAATAACAATAACAATAACAATAACAATAACAATAACAATAACAATAACAATAACAATAACAATAACAATAACAATAACAATAACAATAACAATAACAATAACAATAACAATAACAATAACAATAACAATAACAATAACAATAACAATAACAATAACAATAACAATAACAATAACAATAACAATAACAATAACAATAACAATAACAATAACAATAACAATAACAATAACAATAACAATAACAATAACAATAACAATAACAATAACAATAACAATAACAATAACAATAACAATAACAATAACAATAACAATAACAATAACAATAACAATAACAATAACAATAACAATAACAATAACAATAACAATAACAATAACAATAACAATAACAATAACAATAACAATAACAATAACAATAACAATAACAATAACAATAACAATAACAATAACAATAACAATAACAATAACAATAACAATAACAATAACAATAACAATAACAATAACAATAACAATAACAATAACAATAACAATAACAATAACAATAACAATAACAATAACAATAACAATAACAATAACAATAACAATAACAATAACAATAACAATAACAATAACAATAACAATAACAATAACAATAACAATAACAATAACAATAACAATAACAATAACAATAACAATAACAATAACAATAACAATAACAATAACAATAACAATAACAATAACAATAACAATAACAATAACAATAACAATAACAATAACAATAACAATAACAATAACAATAACAATAACAATAACAATAACAATAACAATAACAATAACAATAACAATAACAATAACAATAACAATAACAATAACAATAACAATAACAATAACAATAACAATAACAATAACAATAACAATAACAATAACAATAACAATAACAATAACAATAACAATAACAATAACAATAACAATAACAATAACAATAACAATAACAATAACAATAACAATAACAATAACAATAACAATAACAATAACAATAACAATAACAATAACAATAACAATAACAATAACAATAACAATAACAATAACAATAACAATAACAATAACAATAACAATAACAATAACAATAACAATAACAATAACAATAACAATAACAATAACAATAACAATAACAATAACAATAACAATAACAATAACAATAACAATAACAATAACAATAACAATAACAATAACAATAACAATAACAATAACAATAACAATAACAATAACAATAACAATAACAATAACAATAACAATAACAATAACAATAACAATAACAATAACAATAACAATAACAATAACAATAACAATAACAATAACAATAACAATAACAATAACAATAACAATAACAATAACAATAACAATAACAATAACAATAACAATAACAATAACAATAACAATAACAATAACAATAACAATAACAATAACAATAACAATAACAATAACAATAACAATAACAATAACAATAACAATAACAATAACAATAACAATAACAATAACAATAACAATAACAATAACAATAACAATAACAATAACAATAACAATAACAATAACAATAACAATAACAATAACAATAACAATAACAATAACAATAACAATAACAATAACAATAACAATAACAATAACAATAACAATAACAATAACAATAACAATAACAATAACAATAACAATAACAATAACAATAACAATAACAATAACAATAACAATAACAATAACAATAACAATAACAATAACAATAACAATAACAATAACAATAACAATAACAATAACAATAACAATAACAATAACAATAACAATAACAATAACAATAACAATAACAATAACAATAACAATAACAATAACAATAACAATAACAATAACAATAACAATAACAATAACAATAACAATAACAATAACTATAACAATAACAATAACAATAACAATAACAATAACAATAACAATAACAATAACAATAACAATAACAATAACAATAACAATAACAATAACAATAACAATAACAATAACAATAACAATAACAATAACAATAACAATAACAATAACAATAACAATAACAATAACAATAACAATAACAATAACAATAACAATAACAATAACAATAACAATAACAATAACAATAACAATAACAATAACAATAACAATAACAATAACAATAACAATAACAATAACAATAACAATAACAATAACAATAACAATAACAATAACAATAACAATAACAATAACAATAACAATAACAATAACAATAACAATAACAATAACAATAACAATAACAATAACAATAACAATAACAATAACAATAACAATAACAATAACAATAACAATAACAATAACAATAACAATAACAATAACAATAACAATAACAATAACAATAACAATAACAATAACAATAACAATAACAATAACAATAACAATAACAATAACAATAACAATAACAATAACAATAACAATAACAATAACAATAACAATAACAATAACAATAACAATAACAATAACAATAACAATAACAATAACAATAACAATAACAATAACAATAACAATAACAATAACAATAACAATAACAATAACAATAACAATAACAATAACAATAACAATAACAATAACAATAACAATAACAATAACAATAACAATAACAATAACAATAACAATAACAATAACAATAACAATAACAATAACAATAACAATAACAATAACAATAACAATAACAATAACAATAACAATAACAATAACAATAACAATAACAATAACAATAACAATAACAATAACAATAACAATAACAATAACAATAACAATAACAATAACAATAACAATAACAATAACAATAACAATAACAATAACAATAACAATAACAATAACAATAACAATAACAATAACAATAACAATAACAATAACAATAACAATAACAATAACAATAACAATAACAATAACAATAACAATAACAATAACAATAACAATAACAATAACAATAACAATAACAATAACAATAACAATAACAATAACAATAACAATAACAATAACAATAACAATAACAATAACAATAACAATAACAATAACAATAACAATAACAATAACAATAACAATAACAATAACAATAACAATAACAATAACAATAACAATAACAATAACAATAACAATAACAATAACAATAACAATAACAATAACAATAACAATAACAATAACAATAACAATAACAATAACAATAACAATAACAATAACAATAACAATAACAATAACAATAACAATAACAATAACAATAACAATAACAATAACAATAACAATAACAATAACAATAACAATAACAATAACAATAACAATAACAATAACAATAACAATAACAATAACAATAACAATAACAATAACAATAACAATAACAATAACAATAACAATAACAATAACAATAACAATAACAATAACAATAACAATAACAATAACAATAACAATAACAATAACAATAACAATAACAATAACAATAACAATAACAATAACAATAACAATAACAATAACAATAACAATAACAATAACAATAACAATAACAATAACAATAACAATAACAATAACAATAACAATAACAATAACAATAACAATAACAATAACAATAACAATAACAATAACAATAACAATAACAATAATAACAATAACAATAACAATAACAATAACAATAACAATAACAATAACAATAACAATAACAATAACAATAACAATAACAATAACAATAACAATAACAATAACAATAACAATAACAATAACAATAACAATAACAATAACAATAACAATAACAATAACAATAACAATAACAATAACAATAACAATAACAATAACAATAACAATAACAATAACAATAACAATAACAATAACAATAACAATAACAATAACAATAACAATAACAATAACAATAACAATAACAATAACAATAACAATAACAATAACAATAACAATAACAATAACAATAACAATAACAATAACAATAACAATAACAATAACAATAACAATAACAATAACAATAACAATAACAATAACAATAACAATAACAATAACAATAACAATAACAATAACAATAACAATAACAATAACAATAACAATAACAATAACAATAACAATAACAATAACAATAACAATAACAATAACAATAACAATAACAATAACAATAACAATAACAATAACAATAACAATAACAATAACAATAACAATAACAATAACAATAACAATAACAATAACAATAACAATAACAATAACAATAACAATAACAATAACAATAACAATAACAATAACAATAACAATAACAATAACAATAACAATAACAATAACAATAACAATAACAATAACAATAACAATAACAATAACAATAACAATAACAATAACAATAACAATAACAATAACAATAACAATAACAATAACAATAACAATAACAATAACAATAACAATAACAATAACAATAACAATAACAATAACAATAACAATAACAATAACAATAACAATAACAATAACAATAACAATAACAATAACAATAACAATAACAATAACAATAACAATAACAATAACAATAACAATAACAATAACAATAACAATAACAATAACAATAACAATAACAATAACAATAACAATAACAATAACAATAACAATAACAATAACAATAACAATAACAATAACAATAACAATAACAATAACAATAACAATAACAATAACAATAACAATAACAATAACAATAACAATAACAATAACAATAACAATAACAATAACAATAACAATAACAATAACAATAACAATAACAATAACAATAACAATAACAATAACAATAACAATAACAATAACAATAACAATAACAATAACAATAACAATAACAATAACAATAACAATAACAATAACAATAACAATAACAATAACAATAACAATAACAATAACAATAACAATAACAATAACAATAACAATAACAATAACAATAACAATAACAATAACAATAACAATAACAATAACAATAACAATAACAATAACAATAACAATAACAATAACAATAACAATAACAATAACAATAACAATAACAATAACAATAACAATAACAATAACAATAACAATAACAATAACAATAACAATAACAATAACAATAACAATAACAATAACAATAACAATAACAATAACAATAACAATAACAATAACAATAACAATAACAATAACAATAACAATAACAATAACAATAACAATAACAATAACAATAACAATAACAATAACAATAACAATAACAATAACAATAACAATAACAATAACAATAACAATAACAATAACAATAACAATAACAATAACAATAACAATAACAATAACAATAACAATAACAATAACAATAACAATAACAATAACAATAACAATAACAATAACAATAACAATAACAATAACAATAACAATAACAATAACAATAACAATAACAATAACAATAACAATAACAATAACAATAACAATAACAATAACAATAACAATAACAATAACAATAACAATAACAATAACAATAACAATAACAATAACAATAACAATAACAATAACAATAACAATAACAATAACAATAACAATAACAATAACAATAACAATAACAATAACAATAACAATAACAATAACAATAACAATAACAATAACAATAACAATAACAATAACAATAACAATAACAATAACAATAACAATAACAATAACAATAACAATAACAATAACAATAACAATAACAATAACAATAACAATAACAATAACAATAACAATAACAATAACAATAACAATAACAATAACAATAACAATAACAATAACAATAACAATAACAATAACAATAACAATAACAATAACAATAACAATAACAATAACAATAACAATAACAATAACAATAACAATAACAATAACAATAACAATAACAATAACAATAACAATAACAATAACAATAACAATAACAATAACAATAACAATAACAATAACAATAACAATAACAATAACAATAACAATAACAATAACAATAACAATAACAATAACAATAACAATAACAATAACAATAACAATAACAATAACAATAACAATAACAATAACAATAACAATAACAATAACAATAACAATAACAATAACAATAACAATAACAATAACAATAACAATAACAATAACAATAACAATAACAATAACAATAACAATAACAATAACAATAACAATAACAATAACAATAACAATAACAATAACAATAACAATAACAATAACAATAACAATAACAATAACAATAACAATAACAATAACAATAACAATAACAATAACAATAACAATAACAATAACAATAACAATAACAATAACAATAACAATAACAATAACAATAACAATAACAATAACAATAACAATAACAATAACAATAACAATAACAATAACAATAACAATAACAATAACAATAACAATAACAATAACAATAACAATAACAATAACAATAACAATAACAATAACAATAACAATAACAATAACAATAACAATAACAATAACAATAACAATAACAATAACAATAACAATAACAATAACAATAACAATAACAATAACAATAACAATAACAATAACAATAACAATAACAATAACAATAACAATAACAATAACAATAACAATAACAATAACAATAACAATAACAATAACAATAACAATAACAATAACAATAACAATAACAATAACAATAACAATAACAATAACAATAACAATAACAATAACAATAACAATAACAATAACAATAACAATAACAATAACAATAACAATAACAATAACAATAACAATAACAATAACAATAACAATAACAATAACAATAACAATAACAATAACAATAACAATAACAATAACAATAACAATAACAATAACAATAACAATAACAATAACAATAACAATAACAATAACAATAACAATAACAATAACAATAACAATAACAATAACAATAACAATAACAATAACAATAACAATAACAATAACAATAACAATAACAATAACAATAACAATAACAATAACAATAACAATAACAATAACAATAACAATAACAATAACAATAACAATAACAATAACAATAACAATAACAATAACAATAACAATAACAATAACAATAACAATAACAATAACAATAACAATAACAATAACAATAACAATAACAATAACAATAACAATAACAATAACAATAACAATAACAATAACAATAACAATAACAATAACAATAACAATAACAATAACAATAACAATAACAATAACAATAACAATAACAATAACAATAACAATAACAATAACAATAACAATAACAATAACAATAACAATAACAATAACAATAACAATAACAATAACAATAACAATAACAATAACAATAACAATAACAATAACAATAACAATAACAATAACAATAACAATAACAATAACAATAACAATAACAATAACAATAACAATAACAATAACAATAACAATAACAATAACAATAACAATAACAATAACAATAACAATAACAATAACAATAACAATAACAATAACAATAACAATAACAATAACAATAACAATAACAATAACAATAACAATAACAATAACAATAACAATAACAATAACAATAACAATAACAATAACAATAACAATAACAATAACAATAACAATAACAATAACAATAACAATAACAATAACAATAACAATAACAATAACAATAACAATAACAATAACAATAACAATAACAATAACAATAACAATAACAATAACAATAACAATAACAATAACAATAACAATAACAATAACAATAACAATAACAATAACAATAACAATAACAATAACAATAACAATAACAATAACAATAACAATAACAATAACAATAACAATAACAATAACAATAACAATAACAATAACAATAACAATAACAATAACAATAACAATAACAATAACAATAACAATAACAATAACAATAACAATAACAATAACAATAACAATAACAATAACAATAACAATAACAATAACAATAACAATAACAATAACAATAACAATAACAATAACAATAACAATAACAATAACAATAACAATAACAATAACAATAACAATAACAATAACAATAACAATAACAATAACAATAACAATAACAATAACAATAACAATAACAATAACAATAACAATAACAATAACAATAACAATAACAATAACAATAACAATAACAATAACAATAACAATAACAATAACAATAACAATAACAATAACAATAACAATAACAATAACAATAACAATAACAATAACAATAACAATAACAATAACAATAACAATAACAATAACAATAACAATAACAATAACAATAACAATAACAATAACAATAACAATAACAATAACAATAACAATAACAATAACAATAACAATAACAATAACAATAACAATAACAATAACAATAACAATAACAATAACAATAACAATAACAATAACAATAACAATAACAATAACAATAACAATAACAATAACAATAACAATAACAATAACAATAACAATAACAATAACAATAACAATAACAATAACAATAACAATAACAATAACAATAACAATAACAATAACAATAACAATAACAATAACAATAACAATAACAATAACAATAACAATAACAATAACAATAACAATAACAATAACAATAACAATAACAATAACAATAACAATAACAATAACAATAACAATAACAATAACAATAACAATAACAATAACAATAACAATAACAATAACAATAACAATAACAATAACAATAACAATAACAATAACAATAACAATAACAATAACAATAACAATAACAATAACAATAACAATAACAATAACAATAACAATAACAATAACAATAACAATAACAATAACAATAACAATAACAATAACAATAACAATAACAATAACAATAACAATAACAATAACAATAACAATAACAATAACAATAACAATAACAATAACAATAACAATAACAATAACAATAACAATAACAATAACAATAACAATAACAATAACAATAACAATAACAATAACAATAACAATAACAATAACAATAACAATAACAATAACAATAACAATAACAATAACAATAACAATAACAATAACAATAACAATAACAATAACAATAACAATAACAATAACAATAACAATAACAATAACAATAACAATAACAATAACAATAACAATAACAATAACAATAACAATAACAATAACAATAACAATAACAATAACAATAACAATAACAATAACAATAACAATAACAATAACAATAACAATAACAATAACAATAACAATAACAATAACAATAACAATAACAATAACAATAACAATAACAATAACAATAACAATAACAATAACAATAACAATAACAATAACAATAACAATAACAATAACAATAACAATAACAATAACAATAACAATAACAATAACAATAACAATAACAATAACAATAACAATAACAATAACAATAACAATAACAATAACAATAACAATAACAATAACAATAACAATAACAATAACAATAACAATAACAATAACAATAACAATAACAATAACAATAACAATAACAATAACAATAACAATAACAATAACAATAACAATAACAATAACAATAACAATAACAATAACAATAACAATAACAATAACAATAACAATAACAATAACAATAACAATAACAATAACAATAACAATAACAATAACAATAACAATAACAATAACAATAACAATAACAATAACAATAACAATAACAATAACAATAACAATAACAATAACAATAACAATAACAATAACAATAACAATAACAATAACAATAACAATAACAATAACAATAACAATAACAATAACAATAACAATAACAATAACAATAACAATAACAATAACAATAACAATAACAATAACAATAACAATAACAATAACAATAACAATAACAATAACAATAACAATAACAATAACAATAACAATAACAATAACAATAACAATAACAATAACAATAACAATAACAATAACAATAACAATAACAATAACAATAACAATAACAATAACAATAACAATAACAATAACAATAACAATAACAATAACAATAACAATAACAATAACAATAACAATAACAATAACAATAACAATAACAATAACAATAACAATAACAATAACAATAACAATAACAATAACAATAACAATAACAATAACAATAACAATAACAATAACAATAACAATAACAATAACAATAACAATAACAATAACAATAACAATAACAATAACAATAACAATAACAATAACAATAACAATAACAATAACAATAACAATAACAATAACAATAACAATAACAATAACAATAACAATAACAATAACAATAACAATAACAATAACAATAACAATAACAATAACAATAACAATAACAATAACAATAACAATAACAATAACAATAACAATAACAATAACAATAACAATAACAATAACAATAACAATAACAATAACAATAACAATAACAATAACAATAACAATAACAATAACAATAACAATAACAATAACAATAACAATAACAATAACAATAACAATAACAATAACAATAACAATAACAATAACAATAACAATAACAATAACAATAACAATAACAATAACAATAACAATAACAATAACAATAACAATAACAATAACAATAACAATAACAATAACAATAACAATAACAATAACAATAACAATAACAATAACAATAACAATAACAATAACAATAACAATAACAATAACAATAACAATAACAATAACAATAACAATAACAATAACAATAACAATAACAATAACAATAACAATAACAATAACAATAACAATAACAATAACAATAACAATAACAATAACAATAACAATAACAATAACAATAACAATAACAATAACAATAACAATAACAATAACAATAACAATAACAATAACAATAACAATAACAATAACAATAACAATAACAATAACAATAACAATAACAATAACAATAACAATAACAATAACAATAACAATAACAATAACAATAACAATAACAATAACAATAACAATAACAATAACAATAACAATAACAATAACAATAACAATAACAATAACAATAACAATAACAATAACAATAACAATAACAATAACAATAACAATAACAATAACAATAACAATAACAATAACAATAACAATAACAATAACAATAACAATAACAATAACAATAACAATAACAATAACAATAACAATAACAATAACAATAACAATAACAATAACAATAACAATAACAATAACAATAACAATAATAATATGGGAGATAAACATAATCTCTTCAGAAATAATCAAAACAACTATAATAATCAAAGAAATCCAAATGTGGATAAAAGGCCACATAGCACTGAAAATAGTGGTAAAGGCAGAAATTAGGACTACAGTCGACATTCCTGTATGGAGCAGACAATATCCGTACCAACTGTCAGTGAATACATTTGTAAACAATGAAATTAAAGATTTATTAAACGCAGGAATTATTATTTCTCTACGACAGATTTAGAGTCAGGTTTTCAACAAATACAGATGAAAGAATTTGATATAGACAGTGCCGTAGCGAGGATTTTTTTTCGGGAGGGGCTTCTTCTAAATCTTCTTCTGCCTGAGCGTCGAACTTGTCGAGTTGTAGAAACTGAGCAAGGTCAAAGATTCTCGAGAGATCATCTTCAGATGAGTCCTGAAACAAAAGGTCGCTCACGTTTTCCCTTAACCCGTCCCTCAATCCTCTCCTCTCCCAACATAGGAAGCGAATAGCCGACTATGGTACCAACTCCTCTCCCACCCTCCCCACGCTGATGGTGAAAAAACCATTCAACGTCTCCCAATTCCCGATTTCTCTCTCAAATTACTGGGCAGGCATAACGCTTGTCTTCCTTACAGTCAATCCTTTCCATCAGTACGGTATTAATACTGTCTGATTCCCCATCCTCTCTCTCTCTCCTACCCCTATCTACTTCCCAATTGGGCTGGATCTAAGGTGTTGCACGACCCGTGCCGATGATCAGCCTGGCACAATTAAAAAAATAGCTCAGTTGCTAACGGAGTATCCGGGTTAACTAGCCTTATCTGTATATGCGGAACTCTGTACAGATGGACCACCCCTTCTCCGCCACTCGTGGGATCAAAAAATGAAAAAAATAGAAAAAACAGAAACAAAAAACCAAATCAAAGTCCGAATCGGCCAGCGGTACGACTGTAAAGTTGTCCGCTGTTCATCCCTCTTCTACTGGCGCTGAGATGGCTATGGACACCCATAGCTCTGTCGTCGTCAGTGGAAGAACGGATAAACAGGTAGGAATACTACCTCCTTCGTGAAGTGTAGGGGTTGTGAAGCATGGCCCCTCCACTTCCACAGAGTATACACCTCTCGCATCGACAACACCTTCTGGTGGTGAAGGAGTTGTGAAGCATGGCCCCTCTACCACCATAGAGAGTAAACCTCTCGAGTCATCAACACCGTGACTCAGCGGGGGTAGGGTTGTGAAGCATGGCCCTACCCTCCAAAACGAAAGCCCCCATTTCAGTGGTAGCAGGGTTGTGAAGCATGGCCCTTCTACCACTACGGCTAACTTTAATCCTAAAGAAAGCCGTGGAGGAGGTGAACGAAAGCTCAAACCCTCCAAAGCTTTCTTTAAGGATATGCGTAATGCTAAGAGGATTCTCCAGACGTTTGGTGAAAAACTAGGCGCTGGAGGAAACTCTCAGCATGACGCCAAAATAAAATGGGCTAAAGGCTTCCTAGCCAAAGCTAATGAAAAGACCTGCGGAGACTCTACGTCGAAGCGACAAAGGTCCATGGAGGGTACTGTTTCAACATCTCAACAATCAGCACTCCTCCGAACCCTCAAAAGGCCAAAATGTCCTTCAGCGACGTGGTGAAGGACAAAATGATGGTCGCGATTATCGACAGGAATGATGACGTGGATGGCACGATTTCTGCCGAAAATTGGATTCTGGCCAGGGGACAACTGGCTCTCAGTTTCCTAGGAGTCATGTCCGATAATCCGATTTATTGTCATTGGCTGTCAGCCGACTCGGTGAGGTCTGGCCTGGTGCTAAGCTTGAGGTCGTCGCGAAGGAAGATATTCCTTGCAGACCAAGGGCTCGCACTATGGTTCCGGCCGTATTCGATAGCTTGGACCAAGTGCTCCAGGTAATCCGGCTATCTAACCCATCCCTCCCTACTCACAACTGGAAAGTTGCGGACTGGAGAAGCAAAGGAGCCCTATAGAGGTGCTATCGTCATCCTCAATAAAGAGTCCCTTTCCCCTCTGGCGCAGTTGAAAGGTGTGATTAGGTGTGGGTTTGAGGCCATTACCCTGAGGGTTTACAAAAAAGATGGGGCTGAGGCACAAACCCCTCCCACTTCCCCTCCCCCTCCCACACAAGTTGAAGCGGCTACTGAGGACCCGGGTGCATCAATCACATTTCCTTCAATGGAAGATGATGCTTCCCGGTCATCCTCGGTAGCAGCAGACACTCCTACCAATGTCGACGGTTTATCCGAAATGGAGGCCGAAGACTGCAATACCGGAGATGAGGATATTTTATTGAATTCATCCTCAGAATTGGAAGATTCCGACATCACCGTGTTGGAGGCTGGTCTGGAGTTCTGTATTGACAATGCTGCAAATACTCCAGATTAACCTCCAAAACTCCAAAAAGGCTTCGGCCTCGCTACTTCTTTGCCTATCCAGCAGCGAGGAAGATATTGTCCTGATTCAAGAATCTTGGATTGTAAAATCCATTGTTCGAGGAATCAGGACTCCCAATCACTACTTGCTATATGCATCAGGTGAGGTTGAACCCAGATCTTGCATATTAGTCAAAAGTAGCCTAAACGTATTTTTACTCCCTAATTTCAGCGATCGAGATATCACCGCCGCCGCAAGACTGGAAACAGCTAAAGGAGCGTATTGGCTGGCGTCAGCGTATCTCGGCCATGACCACCCTGGCCCTTTCCCAGGGGACACTCTGGAGAGACTTATCGCAGAAGCAGAAAGGCTTAACATCGGCCTCATCATTGAAAGTGATGCTTACGCTCACCATACAGTGTGGGGTAGCTCTGATATAAACGACAGAGGTGAGTCTCTTTTCGATTATATTCTTAACACTAACCTACTTATAAGTAATATCGGTAAGGAACCAACTTTTATTACTAAAAATTAATATTCCCACAGATACAACTGACCTTGACGACAAAGTCAACAATCTAACATTAGCCCTAAATAAAGCTCTAGACACTGCATGCCCTCTTATTAGACTAAGGGGTAAAAAGAAACCACACTGGTGGAACTCCGGGCTAGATCCACTCAGAAAAGAATGTAGAAAACTCTTTATTAGAGCTAAAGCTTCTAGAGATACTTCTGACTGGGATTCCTATAAAGAATCACTGAAGTCATATAAAAAAGAATTGAGGCAAACAAAGCGGTCGTCCTGGAGAAACTTCTGTAGCAATGTTGAAGACTGCTCCGAAGCATCCAGGCTGCGCAAAATCCTCTCCAAAAATCCAGTCATGCCAAGCTGCTTGAAGAACGCCTCAGGCCTCTGGACCAACTCATGCGAAGAATCGCTCAACTTACTACTAGATGTTCACTTCCCTGGTAGCTCTAATAATATCAATAATGATATTCCAGGTTTCTGCGATAACGCATTAACCCCCCCCACAAGATCTAATCGCTAGGGAAAAACTTCAATGGGCTATTAACAGCTTTAAACCCTACAAATCTGCAGGTCCGAATGGTATAATTCCAGCCGAACTGCAAAAAAAATGCAAATTTTCTAATTCCCATCCTTGAAAATATATTTAAGGGATGTCTAAAACTGACATAACACTGTCATGGAGACAAGTTAAAGTTGTTTTTATCCCAAAAGCTGGAAAATCCAGTCACGTAAACCCTAAAGATCTAAGACCAATCGGCTTATCATCATTCCTTCTCAAAACTTTTGAACGTTTGATTGATGTCCACTTGAGGACAAATATTGATAAGTCCCTCCTCTCAAAGGCCCAACATGCCTACAATAAAGGGAAATCGGTTGAAACGGCACTACACTGTATAGTACGTACAATCGAATACTCCCTCCATCATAAAGAGTACACCCTTGTTGCCTTCTTAGATATAGAAGGAGCATTTAACAATGTCGACACATCGGCAATTACACGTGTATTGACATCTCTGAAGGTGGATAAATCGACTAGCACGTTGGTAAATCAGATGCTGATAAGCAGGATTATTAACTCTAAACTGGGCGATACTACACAGAGGAGTGTCAGCAGAGGTCCGTCCCGTCGTAAGGCATATAGCAGGATGCCAGGATGAGTGGTGGGAGCCCGATCCGCTCTAGCTTCACGGCAGCAGTCTGATCTGTATTGCTATATGTAGATAAAAGAAAGAGATTAAACTGTTTCCTAGCTACAATGCAAGTTCTTAAATTACTGTTTGCTACCGCTTGTGCAGTTTTGAACAGTGTAAGTCCCTTTGAGTGTAAGCCCTTAATTATGCCACCTGGTCCAATCCAGGGTTCTTGAATAAGGGCGATATTTATTTGTCTACTCTCCATGAAGTAGACAAGGTTGGCACTGGCGGCTTTACTGTGTTGAAGATTAATTTGTATTAATTTCATTTTCATGTACATTAAAAACCTCCCGCCTCTTACTTACTTGATTGTTCTGATTGGCCATTAGTCTCAGTTTGCACCGGTTTATCCCGATGCGCACCTTGAAGCCAATTTTCTTCAGAAATGGTATAGACTTGTGACTAAGCTGCACAACCACTTCTGTACCGTCATTCGTCTGCTCCCCTATCTCAAGCACCTTCCAGTTCGCACTGAGTTGCTCGGTGTTTAGAGATTGCAGGTATCTCTAAATCCGATCTCTCGGGATGGTCGGACCCCGTAGCATCATCTTCGCCTTAGGCTTATTTAGGTCTTTTATTTCCTTTATGCCTATTAGGCGAAGGTCAGCGTTAGGCCAGGGAGCTACCGTTCTTTTTACGAAGTCCTGCAGCCACACGAGAATGTTTCCGTCTTCGCATGTCAGCAGCTTGAATCCGTGGACGGTTCTTAAGCTACCGAAGAGGGGCGGTTGCCCATTCTTAACGATAGCATCGTTCACCTCGTCCAGGATTCTGACTTTCATCAATTCCCATTGATCATTTTCTCAGATAGCCAGGCCGCGTTAAAATCTCTAGACTCTGTCTCTACAAATTCGCTAATACAGTTCCATATTCACCTCTGGTGGGTGCCGGGCCATAGAGACATTCCAGGAAACTGTAAAGCCGACGATCTTGCAAAAGAAGGAACAACTTTACCTTTGCTGGCCCACAAAGCCGGTGTTGGTATGCCTTTGGCTACATGTAAACTCATGCTAAAGCAAGAGACTATAGAGAGAACAAACTTCAGGTGGAATAACATCACCACCTGTTTAGCGACAAAACTTATTTGGCCTGAACTTAGTGTCAAACGCTCCAAACAGTTGACCTCTCTGAATAGATTGCACATTAGCTACGTTATAGGTGTCCTGACAGGACACTGCTTTATAGGAAGACATGCACTTCGACTTGGAGCTCCTGCAAATGATTTTTGCAGGAGCTGCAGGAATGAAGAGGAAGAAGAGAGTCTCTCATCTTCTTTGCACCTGTCCCGCCCGATCACAAAGACGAAAACTCCACCTTGGAGACTTCTTCTTCAATGATCCTAGTGATCTAGCAAACTGTGACATCACTTGTCTCCTACGCTTCATTCGAAGCTCTAACTGGTTCAACGAGGGAGGCTGATGAACTGATCCATGTGGTATCACAACGGACCTAATTTTGGTCTAAGTGTGTTGGATTTCCAAACCAACAGCCACTTTAACCTAACCTAACCTTGCTTCTAAATCTTACAAAGATTTCTTGAAACAAAAAAACTACATATTAAAGGTACGCATTTCATTTCAAAATTAAACTAATGATGATATCAGGTGTGTTCTTTCCAATTCCAAATAAAATTATATGTACAAAAAACAACAAAAAAGCAAAATAATTTACATATTAAACACATAAACAACTATGTCTATATAGACATTTGTTAACTCGGGATAGTTATGTATATGGGGTTAGCTATATAATAACTATTGTTATTATCGATAATTTGTATGGAAAAGTCAAGGCCAGGGTTATGAGCTATCCTGTATTTTGTCGTTTTTGTTTTTCTTTCTGATTTTGACATTTAAAAATGTCGCCCTTTGTTGGAAGAGTAATCAAAATCAAATTCGGCATTTTCACAAAAAAAGACACAAGTCACATCCTTTTTGGAAAAATGGCACCGATCAAATATTATTTTTTCACTAAAATAATTATTTTAGGTAAGTGTTTTTATTCATGAAATAAAAATTAAATTATGATCTTGGTCTTAGAAAATGATGCGTTACAAAACTGTGTTTTTGAATTATTCATTCTCTTTTTAACACGCTTTTATTAGTTTCACCTGTATGTTTGTTTGTTTGTTTGTTTGTTTGTATGTATGTAACTGACTCGTTGGGGCTCAATTTTGCCCCACTTTAAGCGATCAGATTTACTTCAAATATTGTAGACTTATCAACGACCACCGACAATACAATATTTTGATAAGCTTATCTCATTATCCTGGTTAGGATTGTCAGGATTACCCCATGTAACAGTGAAGCATTAGATGAAATGGTTCGATTACGAAATAATTCATAAGACTTGTTCACAAATAAAGTTATACCACTATGTCTCGCTGTTTATGTTGGCAACATAAAAATTCTTGAATATGTTTTCTATCGAGATGCAACTGTTAACACATCTGTACATATTAAAGACGGCTTTATAGCAAATCGAACTAAAAAGTGAAAAATAAAATAAGTATAGTCATGAAAAAAAAAATTAATTTCATTGTAAAAAAGCGTGGGGTGCTCGATATCGACTGTTGTAAATATATGATTAGTAGTTATTTGTAAACATAGAATTAGTATAGAAATATGATATATTATAAAAATTATTGAAACATATTGATGAGTTAGTATACTTCTTATAACCGTTGAATAAAATATAAATTAAAATTTATTTTCTGATTTTTAGTTCGATTTGCTATTAAAGCGTGTTTTTTAAACTATGTTTTTACATAATTCTGTATAGGAAAGTGAATTTTCATTTTTCACGAAATCACATTAGATTAGATTAGATTGGTTCTTTATTTTTTCAAATATTAAATATTAAGACTATACTTCACGGGAGATCACTTTAAGTGGACTTGTGCATGTTTAAAAAAAAAACGGAAGGCAATGCTCAAATCGACAGTTAAGTAGTAATTCAAAATAGGTACTTGATTCCTATGGGCTGTTTCTGTTTGTCAAATATCTTATTTTTCATGTGCAGAATTTTTGAACACGGAATTATGTATGCAGTCACACATTTAGATATAATCAGGGATGGGATTTTGTTTCATGTTTCACGTTCTTCTAATGACAAATATATCCATTTTATTTTGCTTTTTTTGGCCTTTTCTTGCCTTTCTTCCGTTAATGCCGTTTTTGCTTTTTCCCATCATTTAAGCCTATTTCTAAGTTACACATAGGTACAAAGGACTCAAATTTACAAACAAAAAGCTTATTTACTTAATGTGCAATATACAATATACATGCATGCATATTGCATATGCATACATCACATTCAAAAAATAGGTCAACAAAAAAAATTTAGTGAGCTTTTTTGTGTGCACTTATGAAGCTTAGAAATGAAGAAAAAAAAAAGAAAAAATATATACCTATCTTCTATGTACTTATGTACATGTTACTCAACGGACAATCATAAACTGGCGCAACAACGAAATAAAGTTTTGCCGATGTGCGCGTGTGCAGCGTCGAAAGAAACTACTATACTTACTATTCTAAACCACTAAAATCAAGTTTAATATTTATGTTTCTTCTTTCTTTTTTGAATAAATGCTTTTTTTGGCTATTTAAGTGCTTTATTTTGCCTTTTTTTAAATTATTAGGTCCACAAAGTCCCATCTCTGCTTATAATAATTGTTTTTATACTAACTTTTTCAATTTCTTTTTCTACAATTATTGAATCTGCAAGACTAACACAGAGTTTAGAAGCAAATCGTTTTAATTTTCTACAAAAGTGCTGATTTCATAAATAATCTACATATGTTAATATGTATGTACCTACTTATAATGATATTGGCAGAAAAATTCGTAAAAGACTTGTAGGTACTACGAATCAAAAAAAATATTATAACTTCCATGTCCTAACAAAAACATCGGGCAGTTACGTCAAAATTCAAATTTCGTAAAAAGAGACTGAACTATCCTCAAATTTCATTATATTTTTCACCTTATAAATTTCACCTTTAAAATTCTAACACAAAAAAAAAACTATTTATTTCATGCATAGGTACCTGAATAGTATCTTTTTTTCATAACGAAGTGTTTTCAAGTAGTTATTAACTCAAGCTTAATTTAAATAAACCATACATAGGTACCTGCATAGTCTCCTTAGAACAAAACTATGCTACTAATGAAAAAGAACTATACGCTATTGTGCGGTCATTGAAAAATTTAAGAAATTACCTTTACGGAGTTTCTGACCTAGAGATCCATACGGCTCATCAACCTCTAACATTTGCGATATCTGTACGGAACCCAAATGCAAAAATGAAACGATGGCACGCATTCATTGAGGAGTTCGCTCCTAAATTATTATATAAGCCAGGATCTACAAATGTAGTTGCCGATGCTTTATCCAGACAATATATTAATCAGATTTCTGACCAAGACGAAGACACATTTAGTACTGCTACATAGCACTCTGGCGAGAGCAGCGAATATCTTGCGCACTTCACTTGCTTTGCCTTTTCAACTGCATTCTTCATTTGCTTTGCATGTGGTTTGCTTTGCAAATGTTGCGTTTAAGAACTTGCCCGATGTTAAAAAGAAATAAACCTGTAGAGGTAAAAATATATAAACAAAATGAAATAGTTTATGAAAAAATAGCAGGAGTTAGAAATAAACTCCAACCTAGATATAAAAAACAGAAAGTCAAAGAAGACTTAGGAAATAAGATACGAATTTATAAAAACAACCGTATAATTCATAAAGATAATATTAAAATTTAATTTTTTACAGGAAAATGAATCTACTAATGATATTTATAATAATGATACTATTACATAACGGACAAGGACAGAGACTAGATGTACAATACATAAACGATGGACAAGGATTCATTATGATTAAAAGTGAAGAATTAAATATTATCAATAATCATAAGAAAATATTATATAATATTAATATAGAAACATGGAGAGAAAATTTGGATTTAATAAAAAATAACATAAAAAACTTAAGCAATTGCAATCATTACCCTTCCATGTTGCATAATTTTAATTCATTAGAAGAAGAAATAAATACTCTTCTACCGCACCATACAAGAATAAAAAGAGGTTTATTCAACATCCTACGGAAAGGATTAAAATTTATTACAGGCACAATGGATGCCGATGACGAATTAGAAATTAGACAAAAATTAGAAGTAAATGAAAAAATAACAAAAACATTATTGATAGCCTAAATGATCAAGTTAAAATAAATGATCAATTCAACGTCGCAATGAAAGCGGTAACAGATCATATTAATAAACAGCAAAAACACATAAATAATGTATTATTAAATCTTGACAGAACATCGAGAGATGTTACCATAGACCATATGCAACACATTTTCCAAATTCAATATGACATTCAAATCCTTAGGGAGCAGGTCAGAAAAGTAAAAGAAAATTTAATGATGTGCCGTTTAGGTACATATATTAGAATTAGATATTCCTTATAGGGAATTAATATTAAGTAATGACATCTGGTATGAATACAAAGATGGTCGAATTGTATTTAAAAAAAAAAAACAATTGAAAATAATCAATGACGAATGTGTAAATAAACTTTTAAAAGAAAATCCAATTTGTAACTTTACATTAAACAGAGCAATCTAAACTAAACAAATAAGCAATAACATTGTAATAACTAAAAATATCCCAAGAACTAAATTAATACATAATTTTAATACATATGAAGCCATGTTATATGGCAACATCCTAATACATTTTGGAAATTGTAAACTCAGTATTAATAATAATAGATACTTATGAAAATATAATCATTAATGAAAATTTTGTAATACCTACTTTTGAAGATGTGAAGGTAAAAAACATCGATATTAATATTACTTTACCAGAACTTAATTTTAAAAATATTGAAAATACAAAAATTTTGGAAGAATTAAAAATAAATCATTTAATAACTAATAGTACCTATAACTTTTAGTGTAATAGCAACAATAATAATTGCTTTATTGGTAATCTACATTTATCTTTTTTTTCAAATAATAAACGAAGAAATTTTAATCGAAAAAATAAACAAAAATATCCAACGACTATTCGACTAACCAGAAACCCAAGATTTGCGACGCATCATTCAAGAAAGAGGGGAGTTATAATCATGCATCCGCATAGAAAATCCCAACCAAAAGTGCTGATAACGCACACAAAATATTAATCCAGATCTCACCATATTACAAATAATTTGTTTAATTTGCAGTTTTTGAAAAAATTGTTTTAAACTCAAAATTTGGGCCAAAAAAGTTAAAAAAAAAGTTTTAAAGTGTATATTTTCAAAACTTTAAGATTATCTATTTTTTGTTTTAGAATTTATTGCTCTAATTTGTTTTTGATCAAAAATTGAAAACTAGATGGTTTCATGTGTTCTAGTTTTTGAGAAAATTGAAAATTACCAAAAAAAATATTTTAATTAAATTATTTTTTCCTTGCTTGAGTATTTACGTAGTCTTATTTTGATAGTAATAATCGAATATGGATTAAGATATATCTAGGATAAATTAATCTTTCCTTAATCCAGTTTATTTAAATGCAAAAGAAACTTTGCATGCACCCCACCTTTCACCCATCCCAAATCCTATTGTGAGCCCAAGCAAGGGGGTTGCATCACCCATTAACACCTCGGTGTGGCGAACACCCAACCTCGCACCTACCCCAAATCCTACAATGGGCTAAGCAGAGGGTTGTCCCCCCCCCCTTTACACACCCCACTGTTGCATACACACAAACTCGCACACAACTTACTGTTGCATACACCCAAATTCGCACCTACCATTATTACTATCATATTTTGACCACTCAAGCAAAAAAAAAACATAATTAAATTAAAATAGTTGCGGTTATTTTCAATTTTCTCAAAAACTAAAAGGCATAAAATCATCTATGTAGTTTTCAGTTTTTGATTGAAAATTAATAAGAGCAACAAATTATTTAAAAAAAATTATTTATAAACTTACGGTTTTGAAATATTGAAATTTAAAATTTTTCTTTAACTTTTTTTACTCAAATTTTGAGTTTAAAATTAAATTTTTCAAAAACTATGCACAGTTTTGACTTGATTTAAAAACTGGCTAATAGAATAGAAGGTTGGCTTTAATAAAACGTATAATAGATAGGTACTTAATTTTTAGTATTACCGTTATTTTTAATTAATTTTTTTCCATTTAACATACATATTTTTTAAATTGCCCCTACCGCCTAAACGGGGGGAGATAGACCCCCCTTCCCTTAGTAAAGCATGCTTGTATTGTCGTGTTCTACAAAAATCCGTTTTCATTTCTCGGCGCCCCGATTATCATACTCTTGCCGAACCTTAAAATAAAACGAAAGATTTTCATAGATTCATAGAATTTTTATTCATAAAATTATCAGCATTTTTCATAGTTATACAAATACACATATCTTTATACATACATACATATGTTGTATAGACTTCTAAATGCTTATTACGTGTTAGCTTATATTTTTTAAAACAATTTCCTAGTCTGCACATGCACACACGCACACTGCACAGCACCGCACATGTTTTCTATTAACTATCTACGACTTAACAATCATTTAATAAATTTCTGTTTATAAAATCAGATTATGGTTCGTTAATAATAAAAAAACATTGCATTAGCTAGAAAAAAAAAATTAGTGTGTGGTCGGTTCTTAATATACATATATAGCATATATTTTACAGTTCCTTTTGTTGTTGCTATATCGATGTTTTCAATTACTTTACGGGAATTTTATGTCTAGGTAATGTATTAAACGTATATTATATACCTAGCTAGCTTTACATTTTAATTATTTATATTTATTTATTATAGCCTATTCTGTAGGTATATCTAGATATGTATGTATGTTTTTTAAAAACATATTACTAGTCAAATTTCAGTTTGTTTATTTACTTTTCAATGTCTGAAAAATTAAACTTACTTGAAAATATTGTGTAATACATATTTAATAAGAAATAAATATTTTAACAGCTAGGTATAAATACATTCGAATTTGGTGAGGTTTTTATCCTTAGGTATATGTATGTATATATTAATTTAACTATTAAACAGGTGTAATGATTTGTTTTTATCGACGCAATTTTAAAGTTCTGCGGATTTAATATGGGTTAGCTATGTGTGTACAACTAAGTGTTGATAAATTATATACATAATACTTATTTAATACAAAGCTAAAAACAAAAGTTTTATAGTCAGAGTTTGTTCGTTTGGTTTATTTATTTTATTACATGCTTTTAAAGCATTATTTTAAAATGTGCTATTTTATTTTATTTAATTTTATTTTATTTTATTTTATTTTATTTTATTTTATTTTATTTTATTTTATTTTATTTTATTTCATTTTATATTATTTTATTTTATATTACTTTATTTAAACTATTTTGATTTTAATAACCAGGTTATGTTAATAATTCACATATTCTTTTTTTATAAATAGTATCTACTTCTCTTTGTTACTATACAAAAAGGTCTCAATATTTCTTATTATAAGTTAGTATATGCATTTAACAGTTTATGCATTTTGTATCGAATATAAAATCTAAGAAATGTATTTATGTATGTATTTCATATAACAAAAACAAAAAATATTTTCATACATCTTATTATTTCATATAAGTAGGTATTAAAATTTGTTATAAGGTAGAGCTGAACATAATCATTTTTTTATATATTAAACATAAGAAATATAAAATCGTACTTTTTGTGATTAACTACAACACATCTTATTAGACAATTTAACATTATTTAAAATATTAATACTTTATGCTTTATCCTATCTTATTATATCTATTCAGCGTCGAGCGAGTTTAAATTCCAACTTTTCAAATCTCGTTTATCCAAATTCTAAATTAATATTAGTACCTGTTATAAAATTTGGTTTATTTCAAACTCCAGCAGTCTTATTTATTAGATGTCACTAATACTCGTTTCAACAGCGGAATAGCTGAACTGCATTGAAGCACTTATTCCGTCTTTACGCCACGTCCAAAAAATTATTATTTATACATTTTTTTTGCCGTATTAGTAAGTTCTTCTTTTGCAAAAAAAAATGCACATTCTACAACTCTGTTATTACTAATGTAAACAAAACCCAGCTTTCCTTGATTATCAATTTCAAATTTTTATTATATTAATATTGAATCGATCATTTGATTAAAAGTGAACGTTAGGGTAATTCAAGTACATAGAGAAATATTAGGAAAAGGAAACTTAGATGTTTGTATAGAGCAACATGACTAGATATTTGACAAACTTTTGCATTTCAAAGTAATATTAAAGTTTAGTCGCGAAATGAGCGATTTGAAAAGGGTTTGCTTTGAATTGATCGTTCAATTCGTTATTCATAATAGCGCAAACTATATATACATAAATATATATTACGAGTATGTAAATATAATTACATATATACCTATTTATTATGTACTCACAATCCTTGTTTTGTTTTATTATTGTGGCGATCTTGTCAGTAGAAGGTACACTATATCATATTGATTAAGGTTGCAAAGCATTTAATAAATAAATACTATGTAGTCATAGCGAGAGATTGTTAATGAAAAATAATAAATAAGTTTCAGTTTTGTTTTATCTACCGAATAGTTGTGTTCATTATTTATTGTTTGGAATTACAGGTTATTACAATTGGCGACGAGGATTAAATGGAATATTAGTATGTATGTATATATTTTTCCAGAACAAAAAGAGAAATTTCGGTGATTTTAACAAATCCGCTCGAGGGTTACATTTAATTGTTGACCAAAAGCATTAAATTGTGATCAAGAAAAAAAAATATCTGATTGGGGTTACATTCAATTGTTGACCAAAAGCATTAAATTGCGATCAAGAAAAAAAAAATCTGATTGGGGTTACATTCAATTGTTGACCAAAAGCATTAAATTACGATCAAAGAAAAAAAAATATCTGATCGGGGTTACATTCAATTGTTGACCAAAGGCATTAAGTTGCCATAAAAGAATGAAAAGGTATGACCATTCAATTGGATATAATTGTGCTTAAGTAATTACATTAAATTGTAGGATTGGTGTTGCATTTAGTTTTAAGCAAAAGGAAAAAATGATGAGCGCTTCAGGAATTTTTCTTTGTGAGACCATCAATAAGTCTTTGATGAGGTCAGAATGGGAAAAGTGGTATCGCTCATTAGATTCCAAAGAGATCACCGCAGTTAAAAAGAAAATAAGCTTTTGCATCTAGTAGGACCAGTTAAAAGAGGGCTCCCGAGATATTCCAAAAGACAATGGAAAATATCTTGGCTCCCTGTCAAAATGCACTGAATTATTTGAACAATATAATTGTTTTTGGACTCACTGAGGAGGAACATGACAGAGAATCAAGTTTATTGTTGAAATTTTTTGAAGATATCAATGTTTCCCTCAACAAGGAAAAGTGGAGTTTCAAAGTTTATGAGTTGAAGTTCTTGGGGCATGTACTGTCTACGGCTGGAACTAGCGCAGATCCTGAAAAAGTTAAAAAGATCATGGAACGATCTCCAAACACAAAAGAAGAAACAAGGAGTTCAAAAAAGATATTCGGTTTATCTTGGCTGAAAAAGAAGATTATGCGTTACAGTTCCTTGATGGATGTCCTAAAGTAATTTATTTTGCCAGCAAAAGTCCTCTCTGCCGTGGAAAGGAGATATTCCCAGACTGAAAAAAAGAGTTTGGCGTTGTTTTGGGCAGTTGAACGTTTTTATTATTACCTTGCAGGAATAGAATTTGAACTTGTAACGGATCACAAACCTTTGGAGACTATATACAAGCCTACCTCCGAACCTCCTGCTAGAATCGAATGATGGGTTCTACGACTTCAATCTTTTAAATTTAAGGTAATCTTTCAAGCAGGAAAATCGAATATTGCAGATTCTTTGTCAAGATTATGCAAGATTGAGAATACGGATTCATTCGACAGGCATTGTGAGTATAGTGTATGTACACTATTAGAAAATTTGGTACTACGTGCACTTACAATAAGTGAAGTTGTCAAAGAAAAGGAAAATGATCAAGAGATTATGGAAGTGTTTGAAAATACAAAGAAAGACCATTGGACAGCCAGTGGTAAAAAAAAGTTCTTTCCATTTCGATTTGAGCTTTGTTCTTTGGGAAACATTTTACTTCGTGGCTCCAGGCTTGTCATACCAAAACCACTACGATCTAGAGTATTGAAAGTGGGTCACGAAGGCCATCCAGGAGAGACAGCAGTGAAGCGGAGACTGCGGTTAAAGGTATTTTGGCAATTAATGGAAAGGGAAGGGGAATCATTTGTAAAACTTTGTCGCGATTGCCTGTTAGTTTCACCTGTGCCTATGCAGCGACATGCTTTTCCGGACTGACCTTGGCAATGTGTTTCAATGGATTTATTGGGTCCATTACCGAATCACGATTTTGCTTTTGTTATTATTGATTATTATTCAAGATACCAAGAGACTAAGTTTATAAAAAAAATTACATCTTCAAAAATAATTGCTATCTAGGAAGAAATTAGATTTAGACAAGAAAAGCAAACAAAAAAGAAAGGAGAGAGGAGATAGAATTCGTGGCGCAAAGGAAGGATATATTTTCATTGGCAATAAAGTCTTACCTTGAAATCTAATTCCCCAAAACAAACCAACAACAACTCTTGATTCAACTGAATTCAAAGCGATTGAACGGAATCGAAATGAAGTAGTGGTACAAGATGATGACGGCAGAACTTTTAGGCGGAATTTAAACCATGTAAAGAAAATAGCAGTGTTGGTTCAGACTGAATTCAAGACAACAAATAATCAAGATATTTTGGAGCCCTCCATCAATGAATCTAACAACGATGTAGAGGAAATCACCGAAACGAAGAATTCGGTGTTGAAGCTGAAGCTTAAAAATACAGAAGGGATGTGGCGACCTTGTCAGTAGAAGATACACTATATCATATTAATTAAGGTTGCAAAGCATTTAATAAATAAATACTATGTAGTCTCAGCGAGAAATTGTTAAGGAAAAATAATAAATAAGTTTTAGTTTTGTTTTATCTACCGAACAGTTGTGTTCATTATTTATTGTTTGCAATAAGAGGTTATTACAATTATCATACACTTCTTTTCGTTAATTTTACACGATATCATGTCAAAATGACATTAAGATACTAACGGCTTTATTCTTCTTATTTATGTTTTAATTCCTTATTAATAAATGTAAAATTTATTTAAATTTTGAGTTTAAGAGCGATACAATTTTTGAAATTTTTCAATTTCAAGGGATTTCTTATACCTTTTTTATGCCAGAGAAACAGTGAGTGCATTAGAAAGAAGGGAAGGGGTTGGAAAGGAGGTGTCGGTGTACATTGGTCTTGAATTCTTGAACATTGTAATGATCGGGAAAGACAGAGTGTGGAAGAGAGTTCCACATTCGCGTAGTAAGGCTAAATAATAATAATGATTCTCTATACTTGAGGGTACGTCCGAAGTTGTGCTCGAGGGTAAACTGATGGGCATTCCTAGAAGCACGAGTATTACGGGCGAATTGTTTGAGGGGAGGAATTAAACTGGCTATTTCACTAGAGCAATTACCGTAGAAGTAACGGTAGAACAAGGAGAGACACGCAACGTTACGACGGTGGTCTAAAGGGGTGAATGAGTCAGTGATCTCTCTATCACCAATCATTCTTACAGCTCTTTTTGTATTCCATCCAAGAGATTTAAGTAAGTAACTGGAGCACCAGCCCATAGATGGGAATTGTACTCAAGCTTTGGACGGATATAGGTTTTATAGATAATAGCCAGATCAGACGGGGAGAAAAATTTCTTGCACCTTCTTAAGAAACCCAAACATCTTGCGGCATTTTTGGCGACATCGCATATGTGCTCGTTCCACAATAGGTGTTTAGTGATGCACATACCGAGAATCTCGAGATGTTCGGTCTCGTTGATGCAAGTTCCACTCATGGACAGTGCAAGGGGGGTATATCTCGCTTCGACGACACAAGACAGCATTGGGTTTTCGAAGCATTAAACTCTACGCGGTTTTTAATTCCCCATTTTACAATGCTGTTTAAGTCAGAGTTTAATGAGCTTATCATATTTTGCCGTTGCAGTTCCACATCCGAAGAGGAGGGATGTGAGTCTGGAAACGAGCAAGAAAAGCTAAGGGTGCTATCGTCAGCGAAACAATTTATTGGATTAGAGGTTACAGACAAAAGATCATTAATGAAAATGAGGAAAAGGAAAACGGAGCCCTGGGGCACACCAGCATTTATATTATGGGTTTCAGACTTGAAACCGTCCAATACAACTTGTATTGAACGGTTCGAAAAAAAGTTTCTAATCCAACGAAGAAGGGATTCATCGATACCGAAAGCACGCATTTTCGATAAAAGAGCAAGATGCCAAACTTTATCAAATGCCTTTGAAATATCAAGTGCAACAATGTTACTTTCTCCAAAACGATGTAAATATTTGTTCAACTGTTCGGTGAGATAAACCATTAAATCACCAGTGGATCTGTTGCTGCGAAAGCCGTACTGCCGGTCATTAAGAAGCTTTCGGTCTTCGAGATATTTCTTGAGCTGATATTTTATCAGCGTTTCCATGACCTTAGAAAGAAGGGACGTAAGTGCAATCGGACGATAATTGGAGATAGAAGAAAATTCGCCTTTTTTTGGGATAGGCTGGACAAATGCTGTTTTCCAACTGCTCGGAACGATCTCAGAAGATATCCTATTCTTCTATCCTGATGGAAAAGCTTACGCAAGGGTTTTGCCAGCGTGGAAGAACACCTCTTCAGAATGATAGCGGGGATACCATCCGGACCAGCGGATTTATGTATGTTGAGATCCCTTAGGACTCTCGCCACAGCACGAGTGCGGAAGAAGATTTGTCCCATAGAATCATTTAAGCGCTCAAGAGCTGGAGGAGTCATGACACTTTTTGGCAGCGAAGAGTTGGAGGCAAACTGCCTAGCAAAAAAGTTAGCTTTCACGAGAGAGCTAACAACTGGAGTGTCATTGTCAACGAGCGTAGGAACCGAGGAAGAAGAAGAATTCTTCATATTTTTCACAAATGACCAAAAATTCTTACTGCCTTTGGGACATTGCAGTATTTTTTGCCTTAATTTTTGGTCATGCAAAAATTTAGTGTTTCGAATATGGGCACTGCAGGCCTTCCTGGCTTGTTTAAACTTGTTCCGGTTTTCCTCAGCTGGGTTGGCTCTAAGACACCGGAACTTTACATCTTTTTCCCTGATAACCTCTTTACAGCTTGAGTCAAACCATGACTTTTCCGTGGGTTTGATGCTTTTAACCCGATTCGGGATAAAAGTTTTCATACTCACAATAATCATATTAATAATCATATCTGCGCTGGAGTCTACGTCACTATCGAGGAAGAACAGTGACCAGTTAAAGATCCGGAAAAAGTTGTTGAGACCGTCCCAGTTGGCTTTCTCGCATTGCCATACGGTTCTCTTCGGAGCTCTTTCTTGAATGATGAATGAATGTATTGGGTTAACATTTGCACTGCGACCTTATGATCTATTGTGCCCCCCTTTTAATGTGGATGAGGTTTCTCAATTTCATCCTCCAAATTCGTTCCTTTGAGGAATTTAATGATTTGGGGTATTTTTAGAGAATGTAATTCATTCTCTTCTATATGGTACTTGCCCAGATATTTATGTCTATGATGCATTAGTGCATCACATTTTCCTATTATGTGGTCCGGTGTCTCCTCATGAGCTCTTTCTTTAACTGGATTGGTTTGACACGAGAAATTTGCAGATATAATACTATGGTCTGACCTGCCTAGAGGCGTTAATACATTAATAGTGTATTAATCAGGGTCAGACGTAAGGAACAAGTCAAGAGTATTTTCCGCTTGGCCATCAATATCCGATATTCGAGTGGGCTCGGTGACAAGCTGAGTAAGGTGGATAAACTCAGCAAAGATCTCAGCACACATTCCTTCGGGTGTTGTTTGGCCCGAATGGAGAAGCCACGAAGAATTGTGTACATTGAAATCGCCCGTAATAACGATTTCAGTGTGAGGATACAGGGATACAATTCTTTGAATGGAGTCAGACATTAAAGCGAAAGATTCAAATATTCAAGGTATTTAGGGGCTATCCCAATTTTGAATGGCGATTGGAGTTTTGGAGTTTCCTTCGCACTTTATTGGTGTCCGGGATAAAAGATGACGGAAAATTTTTCGAAGATGGCAAAAGTATTATAAATGACTTAAAGTAAACAGTTTCTGAGGCTGTACTTTCCAACATCTATACTAACAACGAAGAAAAGTGAACAACATCATTGTCGAAGCAGTTAAACCTTGAACACAATGGATGTCGTGTTTAACGAAGGGAAATGGCAAAATGCGCGCTGCAAGGCAGCAGAAAGTTAAAAACGAGAGTTCGGCGACAGCGATGGCTGTAGCTTCAATTACTACACACAGAAAAGTCATTCGACATACAACCACGAGATTTGCTATGGGTTGAACTTAGGTAACGGTTTACGGTTTAGTTCCGGTTTACATGTGTATGAACATGGACATATACGAGCAAGTAAAGTCAATTAGAGTATGTGTGTACCAGGGAAGCGTCTTGAATTCTTTGCTCTTTATTACATTCGTTTACTTTCTGCTTGAGAATAAAGCGAATCAGTTATTATTTGCTGACAATGGCAATGGAGCCATCAGCCATCATAAGTGAAAATCATATGTCCTTGCAAAAAGCACTTGATGTATGGAGGTGGATTTTCTGAAAAGAAATGCATACCCCATTAGCGCGAAAAAGACTGATCCTGGGCTGTCCATTTTCTGATCCACAAAGAGCTATCCCACACATCTATTTGATTGTGATCAATAGCTAAGGGTCTTCTGGTAACGACATGAATCATGGATCCAATGAGTGAATAATATAAAATTGAATCCCATATATCTGGATTAATATTTCAATTTGGAAATTATATGGTGGTTCGACTAAAAATGAGATTTTAACTGATTTTGAAAGTAAGAGAAATATCATGACAAAAAATATTCCAATATAGATGTTATTTCAACCCTATAAAAAAGCGGCATCAGATCCGGTCGTACCAGGGCTTCAGAATCCTTAAAAGTGAAACAAAATATTCAAAAGTAAAAATGAAAAGGTAAGATTTTTTTTTAATATACTGCGTGAACCCCTTGGTTTACAGTTCTGTGTCCGTATTCAAAAATGAAGCTCTTGAAATAAGCTTTCGAAGGTACTATATGTAGTTTGTGGACTCTTGTTTCACATCTATTCCCATTCATTTAATTCGTTAAATCAAATAAAAAAGCAGAATTTTCATATTGTTAAGCGCATTATTCGCCGACCATAGCAATATTCGCTAATATTGGCCATTGGTATAAAAGTTCTTTTATTTTGGGATCTATTCAGTTCATAGAAAGTGACCAATACTGTCATTTCAATGGAACACTATTGCAATAAATTTTTGCTCTATAATTGCAATCTTTGTTGCAATGTTCTGCCTTAACCCCATAGTTTACAGGTTTGTGTCTATAGGTACCTACATAAAAATGATGTACTAGGGCTAAGCTTTTTAAAGATATATATCTTATTCGTGGACGCCAGGTGGACCAAAATGCCCATTCTCCTTTATACCAATATTTCCTAAGAAATGAAAAATGAAAAAAAAAAAATTAAAAGACTTATTTGCCAAAAATGAAGAAAATTGGTAATTTCTACATTTTTACGTTTGGAACAAATTTTCTTAACACTTAACACACAACTCAAAAACAACCAAAAACTTAACAAAAAATATTGTTTATTGTTTTTGTTATAAATAAACATACATACATACATATGTACATACATGAACATAGATCTTAAAAATTAATGGAAAATGAAGCACAAATATTTTAAACAAAACGATAATTTTGCTGAACTCTTATTCGTTCAGTAGGTACTCACTTACTCGATATGTTTAATCGTTTAAAAAAATCCTTTCACTATCACCGAAATAAAAACTGACATTTCGGATCAACAAATTATTGTATAAAAAACTTATCTTATTTTATGAGGAATAAAAAACCGTTTTGTTTGATATTTTATGTAGTCGAAATCATAGGTCATTTTGAACAATAGCTATTTTATTTAAATAAAAATCTTGCTGAGTGTACAGGAAAGTCAGGCAGAATCGGAACAAGCAACGGGTGCAATAGGAGGTGGAAAATTAGGTGAACATGTCACTAAACTTTTTCGGGATTGGAAACGAATGTTTCTTTTACAAATGATAAATAAAAGTCTTGAATAGAAATAAAAAGAAATCGTTTGTTTTTTGTAGGTGTGTAAATACATGAATAAAGAGCAAGATTAGGGACATTTTTTTGTTTTGCTTCTTGGATCCGATTTGGTTTCGGTTCTCGTCAAGTGTGGCTTGAGGTTTCTCTCTCTTTTAAGTGCTTAACGTGTAAAACAACAGAAAATAGCTGCTATACAAGTTGAAGGTAGAAACTCAACTATTTGGTCACACGATGCAACATCAACGCCAGTTTTGGACTTTCCCACTGAGAATTAAAGGGATAATTATAATAGACGGACCGGACGCTGTCTATTTCAATGTCGAAAACCATGGACAAAGAAGTCAGGCAGACCACTGAAAAAATAAACTTTTATAGTTAGTCCTTAGCTTAGCTGCCAAAAATAATTCTGTTTCTGGGTTCATCCAACAATTTTTTTGTACAGGGAAAATATTAATTTCTATGCATACAAAAATTTATTTACTTAACCCTCAAGGGGGGGGGGTTTGGACCCGAAACCCCCCCGTAAATCCGCATATGCGTTGTTACTAAAATTTTTGTATAGAAAAGATCTTTGATCTCTGAAAAATTTCCAGCATTTCATTTCCTATTGTAAAACGAAATAAAATTAAAAAAAAAAACAATTTTTGGGGCAGCACTAAGATTAAAATCAAAATGTAGGCCGAGTTCAGATCTATATTTTTACACATCAGGCTTTTGTAAAGAATTAATAATTTTACAGAAAAATAATAGTTTTTCCGGCGTAAATGTTTTAAAGGGCGTTGAATACGAATTTGAACTTGCTCTTAGGATTTGCCATATAAACGCGCAGAGCCTACTAGCTAAGATGTAAGATTGATGATCGGCACTGGAGGAATTCATTTTTGAGGAAGTATCTCTTGGGTGGAGGCACAAACTTTAGGACAGGGCTGCTGCTAGTCGATTGTGTTGGACAATAGACGGCAGAATGGCTCAAAGAGAAAGCGTCCAGGCTGAGCACTTGGCAGGGCAGCAAGGGCAGTTGATGGCGCGCATGGGGGATGAAACCCCACCCCTATTCCTGCCAAGGAGTATGGGGCAAGAGGACAATAAAATGCTGTCGCTCATCCAAGCTTAGAATGACGGACTGATGGTGCATGCCTGGAAAGTGCTCACCAGTAAAGCTGAAGGCAAAGGACAGCTTATAGTGATCGGCATCGACGATCAGTCCGCAGAGGCAATAGTGAAAGCACACCACCAGCTTCACTACAAGTTCGGCAAGATCCCAGTCTCCGGGACAGGGACTCCGAAAACTCAAGGCAGGCCAAGTAACTGCAACTGCGACCAAAACCCATCCTTCCAATCTCCTCATGCCTCCTACGTCCAGTTCTGAGAGCCCTAACCTACCCCCCACTCCTACACTAACAGTCCCACCAACAACCCAACCTATCCAAACTTCCGAACCATCCGATCCTATCCATACCTCTGCAACTCCTAAGCCCACCCAAGTCCCGGTCACTTCCAAACCCATCCTAATCCCGGTAACTCCCAATCCCAATCTATGACTGGACGCGGGATCAGTACCAACTAACCAACTAGTACCAAGTACCCTAAGAAAACAAACTGGAGCCTGTACAAATGAGCAAAGAGCTATCCTACTGCTAAACACTCGTTTTCCGGGCAGCTTACCAATGGTAGATGACTGGTTAGAGAGAATACCTCTCAGGACAAACCGGCTATACTGGCAGATAGCTTCGACTATTTGCACAGGCAATAGGATTGAATGGGCGATAAGTACCTTTCAACCCTTTAAATCACCGGGTGTAGATTGCATTTTTCCAGCCCTTCTACAAAAAGGAAGAGAGGAATTAATGCCTTATATTACAAAATTGCTTCGAAGTAGCATTGCACTTGGGCACATACCAAATCTATAGAGAAGAGCAAAGGTAATTTTTATTCCCAAAGTGGGAAAAAAAAGATACAACCCATCCTAAGTCATTCAGGCCAATTAGCCTACCATCTTTTTAACTTAAAACTTTGGAAAAGGTAATCGACAACTTCATAAGAGCAGAAGTTATAATAAGCATGCCTCTTAATCACCACCGTAATCGACATCCAAAAAGAGTTCAAGTATTAAGGTATTACACTAGATAGTAAACTCCTTTGGAATAAACATGTTGATATAACTGTCGGGAAAGCCACAAAAGCCCTGATGATTTGCAAAAGAATTGCAGGAAAATCATGGGAATGCAAACCAAACATTCTCAGATGGATGTATACCATGATGGTAAGACCCATCATTACATATGGCGCGGTTCTATGGCACAAAAGAACCGTATTAATAACCACAAGGAAAAAATTAGAAAAGGTGCAAAGGCTTGCATGAATATGTATAACCGGAGCAATGAGAACATACCCTACAGCAGCAATGGAAAATATCCTAAATCTTACGCCACTATACATGACCATAGAAAGTGCTGCTCAGGGAGCCATCATGAGATTTGCTAAGGAGGGTACTGGGACTGGGAAGATCATTGGCTATCGGGAGAGAAACACAATCCTCAAGTCTACAGTTACAAACCTTCTTGACATTACACGTGATTGCATGATCATAAAATATAACTTCGAAAAATACTTCCGAACGGAGTTAAGTTGCAAAAGAGACTGGATAGGCGAAACGGAAACCTACAATTTCAAAGCAAACACCATCAAATGGTATACTGATGGATCGAAAACTTCTGAAGGGACTGCAGCAGGGATTTTAGGGCCTAGAACCAAAATCTCCCTACCGACGACGGGAAAGTCCGCCAGCATATTCTAGGCAGAAGTAAATGCCATCGGTAAATGCGCAGAACGTAACATCGATAGCAAATACAAAAACCAAAACATTGCCATCATGTCAGATAGTCAAGCTCCACTAAAAGCTTTCAATTCATACACCATCACTTCAAAACTATTATGGGAATGTGTGAATAAGCTTAATGAACTGGGCAAGGATAACAAAGTCACACTACATTGGGTACCTGGTCACGTCGGTGTCCAGGGCAATGATGAGGCTGACTCCCTAGCAAAAGAGGAGCCATGGCACCGCTAACGGGACCAGAACCCTATTGTGACATAGGGAAGAATACGATTAAAAAAGAAATCAAATTGGAAGAGGAGGCAAAAAGGTTAAAAATCTGGAAAAAAACTCCCCAAATTGAGACAGGCAAAACTCTTACTCGGGAACTATAACCGAGAACGATTCCTATCCTGTATCAGCCTTAGAAGGAACAGTCTCAGGAGAGTAATGGGTCACCTCACATCTCAGCATCCTTGGCCTAGTGAGTAGTGCTTCTTGCAGATTCTGCAATGCTCATGAGGAAACGCCGGACCAAATAATAGGAAGATGCGATGCACTAGTGCATCAAAGACAAAAATATCTGGGCAAGTACCATATAGACGAGAACCAAATTCATTCTCTAAAAATACCCCAAATTCTCAAATTCCTTAAAGGAACGAATTTGGAGGATAAACTGTAGGTAAGAAACCTCATCCAGATCAAAAAAGGGGGCACAATAGACCTTAAGGTCGCAGGGCAATTATACCCATTATTATTCATTCATTCAAGATTGATGAGTTTCGGGATTTATTTGAGAAGTCAGGTCTGGAGGTTGTATGTCTCTCAGAAACATGGTTTTCTACCAGCGTTAATGATCGGATGTGTTCAATAAGGGGATATAAAGTTTTTCGAGCAGATAGATGTATTTGCTATGGTAAACATTCAATGTAAATTACACTGTATCTCTGCTTCAGACAGTAAAATCGAGTAAGTATTCGTGGACTTATTAGGTGCTAGTAATAGTATTAGTTGCTTGCTTTTATTAAGCCTATTAGAAGAAGTTTCACTAACATGTCCTGATATCATAATGTGCGGTGACTTTAATAAATTAAAATGTATATAGATACATTTCAGATGTTGTAGAAACACAATGTACACCTTTACCTTCCCATCCCTATCCTTCACGCCCGCGCTGTGTTGAAAAACATATAAAGGGTACACCATCCCCTTGAGCGCACGCAAATTATAAAAAAAAAGAGCGTTGCTATTCATGGGTAAGCGACTGAATAGCTAGAGGGAGATACAATGCAGTTCATGTTTATGAGTAGAAAGAAAGTTGAAACAAAAAAAAAAGATTCTGTCCTTTCAATGGGTCCAAAACATTGTTGGAAAACTTGTATTAATTTTATAAAGGAGAAAAGAGAAAAATGATTTTTTTGTAGATACAAGTAGAATAGAAATGAGAAAAATGCTTTTTTTGTCGATACAAGTAAGCGAGAAGCTAAAGCTGATGATCGAGTTAAAAGAAGGGTGATTGATGTTGTACACCTGTATGCGCCCAAGTGATTTTGTTTTTGTTAGCTTCGCAAGAAAAAGATGCAAACGAGTTGTTACGCTTTTTCTAACGCGATCGCGAGGGAAGGGTAAATTAAATTATTATTATTTGTTATTGAAATAAAATTCAATAAACAAAACAAAAATAACAAGAGGCGGCTGCGTACCGACGACGACGACGACGCAATTTTTTTTTTAATTTATTTTTCTTAAATCGAATTTAATAGGAAATATTTTTGGTGTTGTTTTTTTTTAATATTTATTTTTTTTTAATTATTTAATAAAAATTAAATAATTTGTAGGCTTTTGAGTTGTAGGGTTACCACATAGTTTTAAAAAAAAAAATTTTTTATTAATAACTTTGTTTTTTTTTAATTTAAAATTTTTATTTCTTTTTGTTTTTTTTATTAGTAAAAAATGAATATTGGTAGATTAGCTCAGGACGAACTGGCCTATGAGACAAAGGTCAGGGGTTTGAAAGTAGGGACAGTTGAGGAGATGCGAAAGGCATTAAGGTCATCGAGGTTACTCGTTGAGAGAAACTCGATGGAGGTTAGTTCAGTTTATCTCTTCACTTATGAAGAGGATGTACCTCCGAAGAATGCAAAGTCTTCGGAGTACGTTAAGATAGTGACAAAGATTAAGTGGTGTATAGGCAGGTTAGCTAGGACACCTTGTTAGGCCGAAGAGGAAGAAGATGAAGTTAGTTCACTTCGGAACAAGGTTTTGTGTTTGTTAGGAGATCTCACTGGAGATAGTGAGAATAGTGACAGGGAAGAGGAGTGGAATAAGGAAAAGACTCCTATTAAATTTCAAACCTAACTTCAGTCAAAAGTTGGTCAGACCTTAGGTGTTAGTTCACGGTCTGCGGTAGGGCCTACTGCAGAGACGTTGGCTGAACCAAGGGGTGGTGTCAGTGGTCCTGCAGTAGGGAACTTTTCAGTTAGGGTTCCGTCGGAACGTAGGGTTGATAGGGTCGATGGTGGTTTTTCTGGACAAATGATCGTTCAGCAAAAACACTTCGAAAACATAGGCAATTGGGGGGTGAAGTTTACTGGTGACTCAAGTGGAGCATCAGTGAATTTATTCCTGGAAAGGGTGGAGGAACTTCGTCTGGCTAACGATGTTCCTGAAAACCACCTTTTCAAATCCGCTTCGGAGCTTTTGGCTGGTAGGGCACTTATGTGGTTAAGGACGGTTAGGGAATATTTGGAGGATTGGCAGGAACTCGTCAAGGAACTCAGGGTCTGTTTCTCTACCAGTGGAGGTGGAGAACAAATCCTTTTTGATAGAATGTCTGGTCATACCGAATCTTCCACATCAATTGATATTGGATGACGATTTTTGGGCACTATCGGGCATAGTCCCGGATTGGCGCCCCACGTTGGGCGCCAATTTGTTACACTTTTTCTAACGCGATCGCGAGGGAAGGGTGAAATAAATTATTATTATTTGTTATTGAAATAAAATTCAATTAACAAAACAAAAATAACAAGAGGCGGCTGCGTACCAACGACGACGACGCAAGCCACGAAAAACAACACGAACAACTGGCACTCAATCGAGTACGAACGCGACACAAAGAAGTGACAAAAAAAGTGTAACAACAGCTCGTTGAAGCTGTAACCGCGGCAGCTCAGCTGGGATGGGTTCTGGTGGAAGAATTTGATTATCAAACTTGATCGATTTATTAAATCGATCAAATTGATACGCAGAACAAAATATTTTATTGCAAGTACAGTGGGTACATTGCAATAAAAGTGGGCGCCGGGAATTTTTTTCAAACCAAAATAGAAAATTCCAAAACTATATTTGATAGTAGATGAAACGATTTTAAATAAGAAGAGCAACACGAATTAATTTTAATTTCAGCTTTATTTCTTGGGAAACCGTGGGATTGAAAATTACTGGATTAAAACCCAAAATGTTTTCCAATCAAAAGAAAATAAATTACAAAGGAAAAAAAAACAACGAAAAAAATAAAAGAAAATGGGGTCTCAACACTTTTCGATTTTCAATAACCGCGACACGATAATTATCCCGCACAATATCTATATATTTATATATATATATATTTTTATTCACGAATATATATGTATATATTATTTAGATATTTAAATATATTTAATTAGGTATCAAAGAAAAAAACTGGAGGGAAGCATTTCTCTAACTGGTCGTTCTACAAAAGTGATTCTTTTAAAAATTGAAATTACTACGCGATATTAAAAACCCATTTTGTACATAAATTATTTAAATTAATTAACGTTAAACTTTTTGTAGGAAAAGAAAATTTAAACTACGTTAATAATAAAAATCTAAATGTAAAAAAAAATAGACTGGTAGATAAGTTGTTGTTGGAGTTGTTTGGGTAAGAAAGGGTCCGCCTGACCTCTTACTTCTTCGGCTCATCCGCCGGCATTTTCGACCTCGTCGAAAGAACTCGTTCTCGAACTCGTGCACCTGTAATTGTTGCTTTTGCGAAATAAAGGCTAGGTACACCAGTGGTTGATGAGACCATGGTTGCCCCAACTTCGCCGATATTTTGCAGCCACAACTAGGGAAAAAGGGAAAACGGCCAAAGGCTGCTTTTTGTTGCGGTAAAATTTACCGTAACAGAGTTTTAGGTATATATTTTTTGAGAAGAAATATATAATATTTAACTGTTACCAGTCGAATTTTTTTTCCTGAACACCGATTGTTTTAGTAAATATGATTTAAAATCATGAATAAAATATATATTCGCTCATTTAATAGAATACCGTCATATCTCAAAAAACATCATTCTTCAGAAAACTAAATTTAAAGTTTGAATTGTTGAATTTCATAATTTTCTTTATTTTTAGCAATTTATTTTATTTTATTTGATAGAGCTAAACATTACAGTTTGATGTAATGCAATGAAATTTGGGCTCCTGAATTTTGTATGGTTTCACATCAAAGCTCACTGCACAACTGAGAATATAACTGTATTTCAACTCATAAAAATTCAAAAGTGACAGACACCATAACGACACACGTGCCCTCTAGGTGTCAATTTTTAAGTTATAGAAATGACGTTTTTCCATAATAAACTTTATAAAAAATGCGTTCGAACTGTATCATTAAGTCAAATTTCGTGTTTTTTGAGATATGACGGTATTCTATTAAATGAGCGATATGTGTATACATGTTATATCAGAGCCTACTTGTGCGCCTGCGTAAGCACTTGACTTTCAATTCAATTAATACAATGTATGTAATTTAATACCTAATGATTCATAAGGCATCTTCAATGCACAATGTCTTTCATAGGGGATGTTTAATTCCAAACTTATAAATATAAAAAAGCATATCAGCACTTTTTGCCATCAACAACTTGTGTGGAAGTATCTATTGGATACCAAAATATTTCACGATAATAATAATTATTATGAATCATTGCATCATTTTCTCATACGCAGACAAAATGCTGCGTTAGCATTTAAGTAATATAAAAAGGGATCGCTTGATCGCATCTTACTCAGTTCTAGTTTAGTTCTTATTCAGGTCTAATGTAATCATTTCTTCGTATAGCTGAAGATTTCCCCTCACCAGTGGTGGCTCTTAAATAAAATTATACTATTGGAAATAAACCTTGTGTTTTATTGTTCAAAGTTGTTGTATTATCCCAAGCAATACGGAGTCCTAGAATATAAACCAGTGTTCATATATGCATTTCGCCGCGATGCAATGGCTGGGCTCATTTCTTCTCAACAAAGGCCATAGCAAGGCGCTAAACATTGCTATACAATTTATCTTCTTTGAAGACTTGTAGCAACTATATAATTCGCAGTTATCCTTTGTAACTCAAATTATATAAAATCTCGTCAAGACAAGGTGTAATGGTCATCAGTTGTGGTAGTTTTGATCTTGGGCTTTGCTTTTTTTGTTTTTACTTCTTGAGGTTGGTTGTGATTTGAAAATCGTATTCATTCACATATTTATGTAAATATAGGTCAAAAAAGATCAACAAATTAATTTGAGGATTTTTTTTAGTTCTTAAATAAGTACTTTTAGGTTTTATTTTTCGTTCGTTATCATTGAAGTTAGAAATAGATCATTTTAATTAGGAAAACAGGTGATTGAGTGCATTTAAAATTTTATTTATTTGATTTTATAATTTTTCAAATACAAACCTACTTATGGGGTACTAGTACCTAGATACTTTCATACTTTTTCTAGTTAATTTGTTAGCATTTACTAATATGATTAATTTTACTTGAGGCCTAGTTGGTATTTACTTTCAATTTTTACTTCTAGTAAGTAGGTACCTGCCTACTTGGTTTTTATGCATATGTAGATATGTATGCAAATAAAATCTTTAATTCATCGAAATGTGCAAATAAGATAATAATAATTTATCTATAGGTAATAAAACATTAATGGAGAATACTGAAAAAGAGGTGATTTTTGCTAAATGCAAGAAGGCGAGCAGCTAACTTGATGATCCCCACAGCCTACCTACACCTGTATTAATATTGATAATGATTTTTTTGTTGTTTGCTTTGACTTTTTTCTAAAGATAGGTAGGTACATATGGAAAATTTTGAAAGTGAGTTTTGAAGGGAATTGTATGAACATGTCTTACATGTATTTGCTACTTTTTTGTTATTGTCTAAATGGTTTTGATTTGTAGTCATTTATATAGCAAGAGAATTAAGAAAGAACATTTCTTTATCTTTTAATTGAGTCATTTATATAGGTTAGTCGACGAAAGCAAAATTAATGTTAGGATTTTTATTAATACCAACCTACCTACGTATTTGTAAATTTTTGTTCTCAAAACTTTATTTTAAGAGTTTCTTTCTATTTCTACTTATAAACATGAACATGAACCTACCCATGAACAGCAACGCTCTTTTTCCCACATTGTGTTTCTACAACATCTGAATTATATGTTTATACATTTTAATTTATGGCCCATTGTAAAAAAGGGACGGTGAAAAAAAACAGGCACAGATTTTGGTTCTACGTGCGGCACTTTACTTGTTATAATGGTCTCTGGTTGGACATTTTTGATCTGCATTCATTAAAAACTAGGTTGCCAACACATTTTTCGAGAAATATTTCAACGCTGCTTGACCTACATTTGGGTAAGCAATATTGAATAGGTAACCCTTTATGATCAACTGTCCGTGCCAGGTATCCCTAGACATGATCTTATATTATGTCTTACATTCGACTTTAACATTTCTGAAGTTAATATTGCATTCCAGTACAGAGGCTTTAGAAATATAGATACTTATCCAATGGAAAATCAAACTAGGCACGTAAACTGGGAAGCAATGTACTATATGCAGTCATCCAGTAATCCAGTGATCATGTACAATTTCTTAGTGATAAAATTAATTTCCTATTCAATACTCATGTTCCTTTAAAAACAAGAAGTTGTGATGGTTATAATCCTCCGTGGTTTACTGCTAAGATCCGTTGCCTTTTGCACAAACGTGATCAAGTCTACAGATTTTGGAAACGATATCGATTACAAAAGCTAAGAGAAATTTATAGCTCCTTTCACAAGAAAGTTATGCTAAAAATTAGAAGCGCTAAATCACAATTATATTCGAATCGTCTAAGCTCATGTTTAAGCGGACTTCAGTTGTCGACACTTGTCGTTAGACAACAAATTTTATCTTATCTACATTATTTCTTGTTTTTTATATAAATATAAACTTTTTATTACCTAATATCTAATGTATGGAATTATTTCGCTTTATGACTATCTTTAAGTTAAAAATATTGTTAAAAAGGAAAAAAATAAAACAACAACAGTATAAATAAAACTTGAGGGAAATAGGCATTGGCAAATCGAAGAGTACTGTTTGTACTAATACTGATAGTAACGCGTTAAATCTCAAATTTGTCTAGTTGCCCCCTCTGTCAACTGCCTACTGCAGCAAAAACTTAAATGCACCTATATATAACGAGCAAACTATAACTTCTGTGCCGGTTTTAGTTTTACGGCAGTAAACTGCCAAGACATAGTAGAAAACCTACTGTCTATAAAATCAAATGCTATCGGCATCGATGAGATTCATCCCTCGTTTCTTAAAACAATTCTGCCGATTATCTTACTACATATTACTCATATTTTTAAATTTTTATTAATAACAAGTAATCTCACACCCAATGGAAACTTTCAAAAGTTCTTCCTATCCCAAAAAATGACAACAAGGACGATTTCAGACCTGTAGCTATTTTAATCTTCCTCTCAAAGGTTTTGGAGAAATTATTGCAAAAACAAATGAATACCTCTTTGAGCACTGCGAATCTTGTAACACCAAGACAATCTGGTTTCCATAAAAAACATAATTGTATTACATCGCTCATTGAGGTAATAAAAGATCTTCAACTGGTGAGGGATTAAAATAAAGTCTCATTTTTAGTTTTGCTTAGACTTTTCGAAACCTTTTGATTACGTAGATTATTCGATTTTGTGCAATAAGCTTCTCAATGAGTTTAACTTTTTGCCCAGCGCTGTATAATTAATAAGTTAATAAGTACATATTAGAATGTAAGCAGTTGCATTCAATAATAACCCATCGAACTTTCTGTCGTCAACAAAGGGCGTCCCACAAGGCTCAATCTTGGATCATCTTTTGTTCTCTTTTTAAATGCTCTTCCACTCAGTCTCATCGAACACTACGTATATTTCTTAAATGAAGACTGGGGTAAAATTTCTAATTGGTCTCATTTAAATGGCCTTTTGTTAAACCCTTTATCTGTCCTACTTTCTTCTCGTGTTACTAAACAGCGTTCCGATTGAGTATTCGGATTCGGAAACAGCAAAGTATAGTTTATAACCGCAGCCTTACGTGGGATAGCCACATAAATTAGGTCGTTGGTACAACTTATGGTGCTTCACGCTCCTTCCGAGCTTCTCAATCGTTTACCCTAGAAAAAATTCGAATGATTCTTGTCAAAACCTTATGAATATTAATTCTAATATATGGCCGTCAAATATATTGTTCTTGCAGTTACGAAAGTAAAAGAAGATTAAATGAACCCTTCAACAGCAAAGTCCGTTATGTTTTCGGTCTACGCAGATATGATCGTGTTTCAGCATTTTGATCCCAACTTTATAAAATTACTTTTAATCATCTGATAGAATTTCGTACCCTATCTTTGTTTTCCGATATATTGTTGACACTTGAACCGAACTATCTGAAAGAATAAGAACTGTCAGAAGAACTACTCATACATCCACGATACTCATCCCTAACTTCGGAGCGTCAATTTATTATTAATAGTGTTCACCTTTGGCATTACCTCCCACGTGACGTCAGAAGAATTAAAGATTGAAGAAGGGTAATAAAAGAATTAATGAAATATCTGTCTTCTTAAAAATTTGTTTTGTTTTTCTTCTAATGCGCAAGAAACATACAAACGGTCAAAACTTGTATTTAAAGATTGATTCACTTCTAAAAATATGTTTTTATTTTAATTTTAGCTTTTACTAGCTTATAAGATATTAAATTCCTCTCTTCTTTCCTTCCCCCGACAGTATGGTGTCAATGCTGTCTGTCGTTCCCTGCCTCACCTTTCCTTTCCTTCCCCTCCCTAACCCCCATATTGGGCTGGATCTAAGGTGTTATACGACCCGTGCCGATGATCGGCCAGGCTGAGGGCCCAATTCAAAAATAGCTCAGTCGCTAACGGAGTATTCGGATACCTGGAGACCTCCGAATTAACTAGCCTTATCTGTGTATGCGAATCTCTGCAGACCACCCTTTCTTCGCCATTCGTGGGAACAAAATGGAAAAAAAAAACAAAAAAAACAAAGGATGTTGGTCAGACCGGTTCTTCTTCAAAACCGGGCGGCGCGGCGGTATGGTGTCAACACTGTCCGCCGTTAGTCCTGTGCTGTGTATCAGCAGGGAGGCTGGAGTCAACCCTGGCTCCTCTGCTGGTGCAAACCAGGGCCCTATTTCATAAACATTGACAGATGACAATTCTACAAATTTGTCACATTTGTCTGACAATTGCTTGGATCATACAAATTCAGTAGAAGGTGCTTGGTTTAAAAATTCCACAACTATGGGCATGTGGTCTGAGAAAGTCTTACACTCAACTTCAAATCTGTTGACACGATCAATCCATTTATCATTTACAGCGCAAAGGTCAATCACAGATTTACCCTGTGCGCCGATGAAGGTGAGGTGGCCATCTTTATCTCCTATTGTACATCCATTTAGAATTGTTAAACCATGAATTTGAAGCAGCTGGAGCAATTCCACTCCGTTTTTATTGCATACACTGTCAGCTGAATTTCTTTCGTTGGTAGATATCGAAGGATTTGATATATTTTTTGCTATTTTTATTTGATTTTTTCCAGTTCTTGCATTACAGTCTCCAATGAGAAGTATACTCATACTGCTGCTATCTAGACTTTGGATTGTATTGTAAAGTTTTTCGAAATCATTTTTCCAGTGATTGCAATTTATGTAACATGGTACGATACACATATTCTTCTCCTTCACACATTTTACAATTGCTGTTCCTTCACATTCGTCAAAAATGAATGTATTTAGTAACGAAGATCGTATCCCATATTCACCTTTATCTCTTGCATAGAGTGCGTAGTATCCAGGAGTCCTTAAGCCTCGTACCATGGATCTCATGATCCAGGGTTCCTGTATAAGGACTACATCTTCCCCTTTTTTGGCTAGGCGAAGAAGAAGAGAGGCCGAAGCCTTGATGGAGTGCTGTAGATTAATCTGAACTAACTGCAGCATTTTTGCTACAATCAGGCAGAATAACCTCCACCACAGTGTTTGCTCCTCTTCGTCACTCAAAAGAGCTATACTATCTAGGTCTTCGGTCTCCATGTCGGAAAAACCGTGGACCAGTGTAGAAGACTGAGCGGTGATCGAGGAAGACCTGGGTGCATCGTCTTCCAAAGATGGAAAGGATACACCAGTGTCAGGGTCCCCGACCACTTCAGCTTCGTGGTTGGTTGGAGGCACGCATTGCGCGTCGACCTCATCTTCTTCTTTTGGTGGTGGTGGAGGCACGCATTCAGCGTCGACCTCAACTTTTTTATAGATCTTCAGGGTGATCGTCTCATACCCATACCGAATAATACCTTTGGTCTGAGTCAGAGGGGCAAGGGACTCCTTATTGACCACGATGATCGCGCTCCTATAAGAGCCCCTTACTTCCTCTAATTTCGCGACTTTCCAGTTGTGAGTCGGCAGTTTCGGGTTGCTAATTTTGATTATTCGGAGAATAATCTCCGGGAGGTCAGGTTCAGCTGGGATCTAAGTACGAGCTCTTGGTCTGCACGGGATATCCTCCTTAGCAACAATCTCGAGTCTTGCACCTGGCCATACTTCACCCAATCTACCGACAGCAAGCTTGTAGAGATCACATGACCTCTGGTCGTCACACACGACAAGCTTGACGTGACCCTGATGCCAACCCCCATCGCAAGTGATAGGTTGTGGTCCGGGATTCTCCGTCATGACATCCAGGAAGTTAATCCGGAGTTTCCTTTTTACCAGCTGCCAACGCTCCATGGATGTGCCATCAATATCGCTCCTGTCAATAACCGCGACCACGATTTTATTTTTGAGAACGTCACAGAAGGTTCTAAGGGGTGTGCTGGTGTTTAGCACACGAGGCCTTTTGGGCACTGGAACATTCTCCTCCAAGGACCGTTCGCGTTTCGACGTTAAGCCGTCATTGGTCTTAGCATTCGCGATAATGCTTTTTGCCCACTTCACTTTGGCATCCTGCTCCGATTAACCCTGGACCCCCGATGTTGAACCAGAGGCCTTCAGGATCCACGCAGCATAATGCATTTGATTGTAGGCCTTTCTGGAGGGTTTAGACTTTCGCGTGTCCTTACGCGAGGAACCCGGCAGAGAGCTCCCCCCGACCGCGCCGGGGCCATTATCCACAGCCCTTGCACCGCCGGGAGGGGCTCCCTGTCGAGTTGCGTTGTCGAGAGGTTTACTCTCTTTAGAAGAGGAGGAGTCATTATCCACAACTCTTCCTCTCCTGAAATTAGGTATTACTACTTTCCTACTTCCATCCTGGGCCCTATTTCATAAACATTGACAAGTGACAATTTGTCACCTGACAATTTGTT
>OY288108.1:74131614-74173262 GCA_958431115.1 Syrphus vitripennis | reverse complement strand
ACAAATTGTCAGGTGACAAATTGTCACTTGTCAATGTTTATGAAATAGGGCCCAGGATGGAAGTAGGAAAGTAGTAATACCTAATTTCAGGAGAGGAAGAGTTGTGGATAATGACTCCTCCTCTTCTAAAGAGAGTAAACCTCTCGACAACGCAACTCGACAGGGAGCCCCTCCCGGCGGTGCAAGGGCTGTGGATAATGGCCCCGGCGCGGTCGGGGGGAGCTCTCTGCCGGGTTCCTCGCGTAAGGACACGCGAAAGTCTAACCCTCCAGAAAGGCCTACAATCAAATGCATTATGCTGCGTGGATCCTGAAGGCCTCTGGTTCAACATCGGGGGTCCAGGGTTAATCGGAGCAGGATGCCAAAGTGAAGTGGGCAAAAAGCATTATCGCGAATGCTAAGACCAATGACGGCTTAACGTCGAAACGCGAACGGTCCTTGGAGGAGAATGTTCCAGTGCCCAAAAGGCCTCGTGTGCTAAACACCAGCACACCCCTTAGAACCTTCTGTGACGTTCTCAAAAATAAAATCGTGGTCGCGGTTATTGACAGGAGCGATATTGATGGCACATCCATGGAGCGTTGGCAGCTGGTAAAAAGGAAACTCCGGATTAACTTCCTGGATGTCATGACGGAGAATCCCGGACCACAACCTATCACTTGCGATGGGGGTTGGCATCAGGGTCACGTCAAGCTTGTCGTGTGTGACGACCAGAGGTCATGTGATCTCTACAAGCTTGCTGTCGGTAGATTGGGTGAAGTATGGCCAGGTGCAAGACTCGAGATTGTTGCTAAGGAGGATATCCCGTGCAGACCAAGAGCTCGTACTTAGATCCCAGCTGAACCTGACCTCCCGGAGATTATTCTCCGAATAATCAAAATTAGCAACCCGAAACTGCCGACTCACAACTGGAAAGTCGCGAAATTAGAGGAAGTAAGGGGATCTTAAAGGAGCGCGATCATCGTGGTCAATAAGGAGTCCCTTGCCCCTCTGACTCAGACCAAAGGTATTATTCGGTATGGGTATGAGACGATCACCCTGAAGATCTATAAAAAAGTTGAGGTCGACGCTGAATGCGTGCCTCCACCACCACCAAAAGAAGAAGATGAGGTCGACGCGCAATGCGTGCCTCCAACCAACCACGAAGCTGAAGTGGTCGGGGACCCTGACACTGGTGTATCCTTTCCATCTTTGGAAGACGATGCACCCAGGTCTTCCTCGATCACCGCTCAGTCTTCTACACTGGTCCACGGTTTTTCCGACATGGAGACCGAAGACCTAGATAGTATAGCTCTTTTGAGTGACGAAGAGGAGCAAACACTGTGGTGGAGGTTATTCTGCCTGATTGTAGCAAAAATGCTGCAGTTAGTTCAGATTAATCTACAGCACTCCATCAAGGCTTCGGCCTCTCTTCTTCTTCGCCTAGCCAAAAAAGGGGAAGATGTAGTCCTTATACAGGAACCCTGGATCATGAGATCCATGGTACGAGGCTTAAGGACTCCTGGATACTACGCACTCTATGCAAGAGATAAAGGTGAATATGGGATACGATCTTCGTTACTAAATACATTCATTTTTGACGAATGTGAAGGAACAGCAATTGTAAAATGTGTGAAGGAGAAGAATATGTGTATCGTACCATGTTACATAAATTGCAATCACTGGAAAAATGATTTCGAAAAACTTTACAATACAATCCAAAGTCTAGATAGCAGCAGTATGAGTATACTTCTCATTGGAGACTGTAATGCAAGAACTGGAAAAAATCAAATAAAAATAGCAAAAAATATATCAAATCCTTCGATATCTACCAACGAAAGAAATTCAGCTGACAGTGTATGCAATAAAAACGGAGTGGAATTGCTCCAGTTGCTTCAAATTCATGGTTTAACAATTCTAAATGGATGTACAATAGGAGATAAAGATGGCCACCTCACCTTCATTGGCGCACAGGGTAAATCTGTGATTGACCTTTGCGCTGTAAATGATAAATGGATTGATCGTGTCAACAGATTTGAAGTTGAGTGTAAGACTTTCTCAGACCACATGCCCATAGTTGTGGAATTTTTAAACCAAGCACCTTCTACTGAAACAAATCTTAAACTTCTTTCTCGTCTTTGTTGGAAAAATGAACAGAAAACTTCGTTTCAGCGAAATTTAGAAAATTTTTTACTTATTAACGCCTTGCCAACGGAATCCACGGAAGATCTTTCAAATCAACTTACTGAATGTATTCGAAATTCTTATCCAAGCAAAACTATAAACCCGAAATTATCATTTAAGCAGGAATGGTTTGACAAAGAGTGCTGGAAAGCTAGAATAAAGTCGTTCTCCATTTTACGCGCAATCCGTTCATCAAACAACCAACACCTTAGGACTTGGTATATCGAAGCCAACACAAATTACAAAAACTTATGTCGTCAAAAGAAAACTGACTTTGAAAACCAACAAGCTCTTCTTTTGGGACAAACTCGAAACACCAAGGAATTCTGGAAGATTGCGAGGGAAATCAACGGAATGAATTATAAAATCGGTACAGGTGTATCGGCTGAATTACTTGCAAACCACTTTAAACTTCTCCTCTCAAATAATTCTAATCTGATAATCTCATACGCAGAACCTGTATGCATTGACAAATCACTAGACTCCGACATCTCTATTGAAGAAATACAATCTGTGTTGATGAAAGCGAAAAATGGAAAGGCTCCAGGTGAGGATGGTATCCCTTATGAGTTTTTTAAAAATGCAACACCCCAATTTTATAACAACCTGTTCAACAAAATTTTATCAACGGCAAGCATCCCCTCTTCGTTCAGGAAATCTGTGATCTTCCCGATCCACAAAAAAGGACCTTTAGACGTTGTAGAAAATTATAGAGGAATCTCTTTCATGAATGTTACGTCAAAAATTTTCTGTGGTGTCTTGGTTGAAAGATTAGAAAGATGGGTTGAAAGGAAAAACATTCTGTCTGAACTACAAGCGGGATTTAGAAAGAATTACTCCACTATTGACCAAATATAGGTTCTTACGTCTATTTTTAAAGCGTTCCAAGCCAGGAACAAAAAAGTATACTCTTTCTTTGTTGATTTCAAAGCTGCCTTTGATCTTATTAACAGGGACGCTCTTTTTTACAAAATGTCGCAACTTGGTATATCGTCAAAATTCATTAAAGTGATTAGAGAAATGTACACGGATACTAATGCAGCAGTTTGGGATGGTACAACGTACTGGGAGTGGTTCGGAACTAATTCTGGTGTGAAACAAGGCTGTCTCCTCAGTGCATTATTGTTCTCACTCTTTTTAAACGACGTAGTAGATGATCTACCTGGTGGAGTCAGAATTGCTGGTTCTATAGTCAATGTGTTACTCTACGCAGACGACCTTGTCATACTAGCTGAATCACCTGAGCAGATGCAATTGATGATAAATCGCTTGTCAAACTACTGCAAGAGATGGGATCTATCTATAAATACAGAAAAATCGAAAATGATGGTCTTCGAGCGACATTCAAGAAATCATAATGACAGACAGTGGTATTACGATGGACAAGCAGTAGAAACCGTGAGAGAAGTTAAATACCTAGGTGTGAGACTTAGTTCAACTTTTAGTTTCAAGAACCACCTAGCCGAGAAAAGCAAAAGCTCACAAAGCTTAATTAACCTAACCTGGAAAAATGTTTTTTCAAACAAAAGAATCACTTTACCCTCAAAACATAAGATATTTAATTCAGTTGTCAAATCAACCCTCTGCTACGCTTCTCAAGTCTGGGGTGCAGATGAGTACGAGGCAATAGAATTATTCCAAAGAAATTTTCTGAAGAAACTATTTAACCTGCCACAAAATACACCAAATTATTGTATTTACTTGGAAACTGTTCTTCCAAAACTCCTAACCAACACTCTGAAATCTCAAGCTGACTTCATAATTAAGCTATGTAGTCATTATGAAGAATATCGACTTTCAAAGAAACTGTTTTTGTATGAGTTAAGGAACAAAGACTGGTGGTATAAAAAATGGCAGACTATTGGTAACGCTTGTGGTGAAAACTTAATAATTGACACTAACAACTTAAGCAATTTGAAAGAAAATCTCTACAACATTATTCAGAAGAATGAAGACACATCTCGTGATATGTTCATCCTTAAGGCGCGAGAGTCTGATAACAGAGTCTTATACAGCCAATTGGATTACAATCTAAAACAAAGGAACTACTTCCATGATTCGTTAAGATATGATGAAATATCTATAATCTTCAAAGCAAGGTGCGAGGTCCTTCACCTCAATGGGAACCCCTATAATGGAAGCTTTAACCAATTCTGTTCGTTGTGCAACCTTAAAGCAAAAGAAGACTGCTTTCATATTATTAGTATATGCCCTATATTCAGACCACAAAGAATTATGCATTTTGGTAAACCCACTTTAACATTACAAGAATCTGTACAACTTTTAAACGAATGTGAATGGAAAACCCTTAGCAATTTCTTGAAAGCAGTTTACAAATACAGAAAATTGTTAATATTTGAATAAATTTAAATACCTACCATTTTGAATTTATTGAAAATTTATTCTATTTATAGTCTTTAATTAAAATTAAAATATAAATTTGTCAATCAGGCTGACCATAGCTTTAAGATTCAAATTTTGTAACAAACTATTGTATTTAACTGTTAATAAATGAATCGCTAGGTCTTGCATTTTAGTGAAAAATAGTATTAATGTAAATTTACTCCCTAATTTCAGTGATAGAGATGTAACGACAGCTTGGCTGGAGACAGCCAATGGAAAATATTGGCTAGTGTCGGCATATCACGGCCACGACCACCTTGGCCCTCTGCCCGGTAACACACTGGAGAGAGTAATCGCTGAAGCAGAACGGCAAAAAATCAGCCTCATCATTGGCAGTGATGCAAACGCACATCATACAGTGTGCAAGTGTCTCTTGTTGATTTTATCTTAAACACTAAGCTTATAGTCTCACTTCAGCCTTAAATAAATCAATGGAAATCTCCTGTCCACTCATACAAGTAAGGGGCAGGAGGAAACCACATTGGTGGGTCTCAGGTCTGGAGACGCTCAGAAAAGATTGTAGGAAAATCTTCAATCGTGCAAAAAGCATGGGGGAATCTTCAGACTGGAATTTATATAAGGAATCCCTAAGAAAAATATAAGAAAGAACTGAGCAAAATATCCTCCTGGAGATCCTTCTGTAGTAACGTAGAAGAAACTTCAGAAGTATCCAGACTAAGGAAAATCTTCTCAACAAATCCTAGTATGCCAAGTTGCCTGAAGAACTCTGATGGCTCCTGGACTAATTCGTGCGAAGAATCGCTCAACCTGCTATTGGACACTCATTTCCCTGATAGCTCTCAAACAGTTAATACTATGAACCAGTTAAGGTTAAGTAACAATTTAACTTCTCCTCAAGGTCTGATCACTAGGGAAAAATTACACTGGGCTCTCAACAGCTTCAAACCATATAAATCTGCTGGGCCAGATGGAGTCATACCATCTGAACTCCAAACAGTAGAAGACATCATCTTGCCAATCCTTGTGGTAATTTTTAATAGTTGTCTTAATCTGGTCCACATCCCGTTGATGTGGAGAGAAGTTAAAGTTGTATTTATACCCAAAGCCGGGAAATGTTCCCATGTCAATCATAAGGATCTCAGACCCATAAGCCTATCGTCATTCCTTCTTAAAACCTTTGAACGTTTGATTGATATACATTTACGCGCACACATAGATGCGAGACCTTTGTCTCCGTCTCAGCATGCGTACTGCAAAGGGAAATCGGTAGAGACAGCTCTACACACATCAGTTCGTACTATCGAATATTCTCTTCAATACAAGGAGTACAATATGGTTGCTTTTCTTGATATAGAAGGAGCATTTAATAACGTCGACGCATCTGCAATCAGAGCGGCACTGTCATCTCTGGAGGTGGAGAGTTCGCTCCGAGAATTAATTAATCAAATGCTTACTAGCAGGATTATAAACTCAAAACTGGGCGAATTCTCTACAAGAAGATCTGTCAGCAGAGGTACGTCGCAAGGAGGGTTCTTTCCCCCCTTCTATGGAACTTGGTATTGAACGAACTACTAGTTTTTCTAGAGGCAGAACGGTACAAGGTGATTGCTTATGCGGACGATGTTGCTATTGCAGTCTCAGGAAAGCACCCAAACACCTGAAAAGATCTCTTACAAAATGCTCTAAATATGCTAACAAGATGGGCAGACCAATGTGGATTGGGGGTCAACCCCCAAAAAACAGATCTCGTTCTGTTCACCAGGAAATATAAAATTCCGCACATTGACCCTCCTTCTATTAAAGGCATACCACTTATGTTTACAGACAAAGCCAAATACTTGGGCCTAATTTTGGACAAGAAGCTAAGCTGGAAACCAAATGTTCAAGAAAGAGTTAAAAAAGCCACAGTGGCACTCTTCTCATGCAAGAAAGCCATAGGTAATAAATGGGGTTTTCAACCTCGAATAACGCATTGGCTATACATCTCGGTTATTAGACCGATTCTCACATTGGTGGACTGCTTTGGACAAAGCCGTAAATCGTGACATCTTAAGCAAGGTCCAGCGAACAGCAAGTTTGTGCATTAGTGGATCACTCCACACAACTCCCTCCGCTGCACTTGAAGTGTTACTCCATCTGACACCCTTAGATATATTTTGTAAACACACAGCTCCGAGCACTGCCATCCGTCTCAAAGCTTCTTCACAGTGGATCAATAATGATATTGGCCACTTGGTCATTCCGAACTTACTAGGAACAATTCCCAGGTACATCGATTACTCCATTCCGCGACTTGAGTTTGTCAAGAATTTTCAGGTTTCAATACCCTCTAGATCAGTCTGGGAGGATTTATCGTTCCTTGAGGATAATTGCGTCCACTTTTATACCGATGGATCAAAAACTGAGGACGGGGTGGGGTGTGGGGTGTACTCTGACAAGCTTAAATTAAGCCTATCCTTCCGTCTTCCCAACCATTGTAGCGTGTTCCAGGCGGAAATTCTAGCGATCAAAGAAGTTATGTCTTGGCTTAAAGAAGAAGAAGAACGTGATATCAACCACTGATATCCGCATTTTCTATGACAGCCAAGCTGCCATTAAATCTCTTGATTCTGTCTCTAGTAACTCACTGACAGCCTTCAACTGCCGATCATCTCCCGCGGAGATGGGGCAGCAGTTTAACATTCACCTATGTTGGGTGCCGGGCCACAGGAATATTAAAGGCAATTGCAAGGCTGATGAACTCGTTGAAATGGAACCATCCTACCAATCGCACCATGTATGGCAAATATTGGTATACCTCACGCTACATGTAAACTCATACTGGTGCAAGAAGCCATTAGGTTAACAAAACTTAGGTGGAACACCATCACCACTTGTGTGGCGACAAAGCAGATCTGGCCATTGGTAAATCCGAGTCGATCTAAAAGCTTGTTGTCCCTGAGTAGATTGCACATTGGATCCGTAATTGGTGTCATAGCAGGACACTGTTTAATTGGAAGACATGCAGCAAGGCTGGGTGTTTTCTCCCATGACTTTTGCAGAAGCTGCATGGATGAGGAGGAGGAGGAAACAACTACTCATCTTCTCCGTACATGCCCTGCTCTATCCTGAAGACGTAGGGTTCATTTGGGAGAATACCTTTTCAATGACCCTAGTGATCTTGCTAACAAAAACGTTAACAATCTCTCACGCTTCATAAGAAGCTCCAAATGGTTCAACGAGTAGAGGGGGAAAAATCTCTAGATTCATGTGGTATCACAATGGGCCAATCCTAGCCTAAGTGTGTCGGTTCATACTGACAGCCACGTCAACCTAACCTTTTTTTAAGAAAATTAATATTCTTTAATTTGTCCATGGGTTGGGCCTTGCATATGAAATTTATATACAACTTTTTATATGAAAAACATAGTAATATCATGGTGGAAGTCGAATGGGGCGACATCTAAAAAGTGCGAGCAACCCTTACTTAGTTTTTTTTGCGGAGCGCTTATGGAGGCTATAATCGATATTTTTTGGTTGCAATAATCCAAATAACAGTCTGCTCTTCCTCCTGCTGCCAATTTACGATCCTTAAAGACTCCCCAAATCAAATTCTAAACCTACAGTGCCACCAAAAGGGTCAGGGCAACATTAAAAAATACTCGCCATGATAGTACGTATAACTGTTCTACAAAAATCATGTAATAAAACGGCGAACGTGTTTTTTGTGCTACTATTTTCGTCGCCCACAAAAACCAAAGGGGCATAAATTACATATAAAACGAAAGCAATGTTTGCTTTTTAAATATATTTCACTGAAATTTTTTAAAACAATAAATTAAAATTGCAAAAAAAACGTGAGGAAAACAACAACAATCGACTGACACATAAAATGTTGGATCCAGGATGTGAAAAATGAAAGCATTCAGCGAAATCCCATTAAGGTGGGTTCACAGTGATGTTCACATTACACAAATCCGCCAACACGACAGTAGTTGATGAACATGTTGTTAAATGTGAACCTCCCTAAATGAAGAAATATCAATATAGGTAAGTATTACTCATATGTTTTTTTTATAAGGTGAGCTCTCACTATAATATTTTGAAACAAAAAGTGCCGATTTTAGTTAAACAGTTAAAAAGTGGATAAGATTGAAATCCTAATCTTTCCTTTGGCTATTTTTGGTCACAATCACAATGAATGTGGCAATGAAACGATAAAGTTACATCAGCTTTCTCGTTTATTTTGTTTTGAACTTTATTTCGGAGATGCGCTCATTATTACACAGAGACTTTTCTGATTGTTCAGTTTTGTGCACTTTTTGACAGTTATCTTTCATTTCAACGTTCGTTGTGCGTTCGGTGGGTTCTATTTACAAATTTAAAATATAAAAATGGATGACAGAGATTTTAGAGCATCCGGGTTCATTTAATAATTAAAGATTAGATCTCATTTTAAAGATTTTGACCATTTTATTTGGTTTTTTTTTTGTTTACCTCAGAAGAAACGAAAACAAATTCGAAAAATAACGGAGAAGAACAAAAAGAAATTTCAAAAACATGTTTATTTCTGTTTCATTTATTCTTTCTTCCTTTCTCTTTCGCACTCAATTCTTGCAAGGCCCAACACGCTCCATGTAATACTGGACTTTTGGAGGGGTTGCTGCCTTCTTCAAACTAAACTAAAAAGCATATAGTTTAATTACAATTATGTGACAAAATACAATCGAAGTGGCAATAAAACGATAAAGTTATGTTACTTAATGGAAGTCTTATTGTAATCTTGTCACGAAATTGTAGTTAAACTGCATATTTTTATTTGTGAACAATAAAGTTCCCCAGCCTAAACGTCGATAAAAGTTAATGTAACTTAATCGTTTCAGTGCCACATCCATTGTACCAAAAAAAAAGTCTACTAAAAAAACTACAATCTACACTTTTTGCAAAAAGTGTTAAAGAATACACTCATACACTAGCGACACCTGTTTTACACCGAAATTTACGTCAAATTCATCTTTCTTTTTAGAGATAAAATTTATTTTAGCGCGATCTGCACATACATACAAAGCTTTATCCTTTTTTTGAGATGGAAGAAAGAATTTTGAAATGAGTTGGAAAAAAGAGCCTATTATATCACTCTTTGAATTTGATTGTAGAAAAGGATTTTGCAATGTGCAATTATTGCAAAAAGTACAAATTGTCAAAAAGTGAATAATAATACACAAACACACATACACTAGCGACATTTTTTGTTGCTGAAAAGAGCATACATACATTTACACCATACAGTGTTAGGAGTCTTTAAGCATCAGAAATTGGGAGTAGGAGCAAGAGGAGACAATTCTTTGTATATGGAAAACATAGTACTATCATGGTGGAAGTCGAATGGTGCGACATATAAAAAGTGGGGGCAACTCTTCCTCATTTTTTTTTTTTTGCGGCGGGCTTATGGAGGCTTTAGTCGATGTTTTTAGGTTGCAATAATCCAATTAATAGTCTCCTCTTGCTTCTACTACCAATTTCCGATGCTTATACTCCTCAAATGGAATTCTAAACCTAAAATTTTGCAGCGCCACCAAACGGGTCGGGATAACATAAAAAATACTCGCCATGATAGTACTATGTTTGTATATGAAAACTATAGTACTATCATGGTGGAGGTCGAATGGGGCGACATCTAAAGTGTCTGCGCAACCCTTACTCTTTTGTTTTTTGCGGAGAGCTTATGGAGGTTTTAATTGATATTTATTGGATGCAATTATCCAAAAAATAATCTCCTCTTGCTCCTACCACCAATTTTCGACGCTTAAAGACTCCCCAAATCGAATTTTACACCTCAAATTTTGCAGCGCCAACACAAGGGTCCGCGCAACCCTAAAACAAACTCGCTATGATAGTACTATAATTTATATACATATACAAAGGTTTTATATATACAAAGGACATGAAAACGAATATTGTAATTAATTCAATTTTGTAGACATAAGTTTGGTTGAGATTTCTAAAATTGACACCACAAATAACAAATCGAAAATGTTATTGGGCATTTAATGCCAACGACATCAGAAGAAAAACCCGTTTGCCTTTTTGTAATTAAAAGAAGGTGGTCCAGTTAGGTTAACCCTCAGGACCTTAGTCTAATTTCGACTAGAGAATTTTGTCTTACTTAGATTTAAATAAACAAAAAAATAAAATAAACAATTAAGTGGAAAACAAAATCGTTAAAAGACTGTGAAATTGAGTTCTTGAGTGTTAACTGCACCACTTGCCTTAAATAAAAAATGACACAAAACAGTTTTTGACTCTTTGTATATAAGTGATTGATTTCTGAAGGCTGGAACTACATAGATTTGTTATTCGAAGGGCCATCGTTAGGTAATTTATATTTACAAAATATGTATATTTGTATATATGAATATATGTACATGTGTATATCTGTTTTTAAATAAGTTTAAAACCTCTAGGCTCCATAATGGTATACGAGTATGTATATTATTTATCTACTAAACTTTATCGAGCGATAGAGGCTCGTATATGTATGTAAGACAAGGAATATATTTACGTCGGTTATGCATTTATGCAACCCGTAAAACACGATGAACATTGCGATACTCTATTTCTCATATGCTCATTTATAGCGGAAGGAAAAGATAGCACTACATCAGTAATCAAAGATAATTGTATAATTGGAATCCGGAAAAAAATGTTTCAAAAAATAAAAATCTTATAAGTAGTTATAAACTTAAACAAATAAAAACATCACTCAAATGGTCCATACTTGGACTTTTTCCGCTACTACACACCAGCTGGCTCTCTCATAATAAGAAGACACAATGTGCAGGCTTGCCACATGATGATTAATTAGTGCGTCTAACTCACCCTCCCGGAACACATGATAATATCTATGATGTGTAGTTGCTCCTCCTTGGGTTGGGCTGTCCAATGAAGCTGTTGAACTGTTTGAATTTTCCCATGATTCAATTGTTGACTGTCGGTTAGCTACAGAGCCACAGCCACCTTGTTTTTTATTCTCATTCAAACAGTTTTCGTCGCATTTAATACTATTATGAGTAGTCTTCTCGTCATAGCCTTCTCCTTCAGTGGGGATAGTTCCTACTTCATGTGGATCATCATCATCTAACACTCCTTCGTCGCTCTTGACATCTTCGTCTTCTTCAAGAATGACATCATCATCATCTTCTCGCGCAGAGCTATCGCCATCGTCAAGCAAATATGCAGTCTCAGGATTTAAGCTGTACAGACGGTTGCGTTTATACTTAAAATTGGAGATTTTATAGTTATCATAGAGGTTCAAAGAGTAGCTGTTAGAACTGTTTCCCTCGGCTTCTTCGCGTTCTTCTTCCTCCTCGTCTTCTTCCTGTATTGTTAAGCTTCGAGTTTGAGAGGATAGAGAAGACGTAGAAGATGAGTTGGGAGATTGTTGGAGGCTAGGTTGGGTCGAGAGATTCGCTAACATAAGCCGGCGCTCTCGTAGCTCGTCTCGCAGGGCAGTTAAGTCACTGTTTCGTTTTCTGAAGTTTGCTATGACAGGGTCATCAATATAGTCACCAATATCACCTCCAATACCATCTAAACTTCGACATTCTATTGTATCGGAACGATTTTTTTCGTCGAGCTCTCGTAAAAGTTGAGCACTGAGCTGTTCGGCAAAGTCAGCACACTCTTGACGAGTAGCAGGGCGTATTTTATTCACCGCTCTAGCATATGGCATGGTTTCTACTGAATCTTCATCCACATTGGGATTCTCCATTGAGGCACTGTCACCATTTAAATGAAAATCAGACTTAAGAATATCACTTTTGTGAGACAAATCATCTAGCTGCGCTGACTTGGGTGCGCTTATAACACTGTCGATAGAATCCGGTGAAGATGGTTCGCTTGAATCACTATCCAAATCGTCAGTAGCTGGATTAAAAAGTTCTAGTGACATAAATTTTGGAAGTGTTGGGACGATCATTGAGGCTCTACGGACTATTGCATAGCCGTGCTTGTTTATTTGTAAAGATTGCTGTTTTCTAAATTTCGGTATTGGCGGAAGATCCTTGATGGTCTGGCGTGTTATTTTTGTTACTAATGGTGATGATGGAACCACCTCTGTATTGACATCAGGTTGTTCAACCACAATAGTTGCTACTTGAGTATGCCCATTTGTCAGTTCTACATTTGCATTGATTTGAGAGCCTTCCAGCTGCTGAATGTGCTCATCATCGAAAGTAAACCGAGATTTTTCCCGTATTGTTCCAGTATTATTGGTTTTGGTGTACTTTTGTGCAAGTTTAGGTGGCGTAAGCATGGCCATTGCCGCTTGAACAGAAGGCGTTGTTTGGGGAGGTGATGTCACAACTGTATATGCTGCTGCCGGTGAGTGTGCTGGTGTCGGAGGGCATGGCATTACAAGTGGAGATGTTGGCACTGACGGTATACGGTTTTTCGAATTATTGCTATTGAGTCTGTTGTTTTGGTTTAGGCTGTTGCAATTGCTATTGTGAGCACCGTTACAGCTACTACTGCTATTACTACTGCTACTGTTGGAGTTCTGCTGGTGGTATATCTGCTGTTGATGCTTTTGAGCCGCTAACTGAGGATTTGGTAGAAGTGGTTGTTGCTGTGGAAGTTCCGGCTTCGGAATGAAAATCACCGAAGCAAAGCTATCCTCGGACTCAATACTTGTGTCAGATTGGAAGCTGCTGTCTTTTGAAGAATCGGAGCCGGATTCACGGGAGCAACGTCTTGGTTTATTGTTTAATTGGGCCTCCATTCCATTTATTAGGGAAGAAGCAGCTGAAGAAGCCTCAGCTAAGCCACAATTACATGCTTCACTGGACTTATTTGATGAAAATGAACCTTGATTGTGCACTCTAGAGTGGTGGGCATGATTGTAGAAATGATAATTATCGTTCACTGCTGTAGTATTTGTTGTTGTTGTAGAAATAGATGTGTTTGGGCTTGTTGAGGCTTTGAAATTTTGCATGATCTTGACAAAGCCATTTTTCGTAACTCTTTCCAAGCTGCCAGTGGAAGTCTTCAATTTGCTCGTAAGACCATCGCGCAGGATTTGCAAACGCTTTGAGAAGACCGACCGACAGAGAAATGCCTCATTTAAAGACATTTGCTTTTGAATACGCTTTCTCACTCGCTCTTTTTCTCGAATGCGGTTTCCCGCCATTAGTTCTTCATTCAGAGAACTTTGTTTTCGCAGGAAAAGCTTAGCATCCGTTAGACGCTTGGGTGTTGTAGGACATCGAATATTCTTCTGCAGCTGTTGTTGTCGTTGTTGTGGACTACTATTATTAAGACTATTACTACTACTACAATTACTTATCATATTAAATGGGTTATCTGGCAGTTGATAGTCTTCATCACAAAGGGATTGTTTTTGTTTGATTAGTTTTGGCCGTCGACTAGGTGTCGTAATGGATTGTGGAGGAGTAGAAGAAGCCGTCACTGTTCCTGATGCAGCATTTTTTGTATTAGTTGCGGAACCGGGAGAATGGTGGTCACTGCTACAATTTGGCATTTCAACAGCGGTGCTAGTGGGACCCTGTCCTGGAGATATATGTACAACAAGTTGCTTTGGTTCCATAATTTGTGCCCCAAGACTAGGTACACTAGATAGAGATCGAACAATTTTTCGTGGAGGTGGAATTAAAATGCTGCCAAGGCTACGAGACTTCAAACCTGTAGATATTGGAGGATCGGAAAAATCTTCGAAATCTTCTAGACGACGGAGCTCAATCGGTAAATCTTTAGCATCTTCATATTCTAAACTGCTGTTGTTTTTTGTATCCTTAGACGTCCATGAATCGAGAAACCACGGGTGACGTTTACTTCCAGCTAATTTCTGAGAAGGAGTAACATTAATTTGATTTAATTGAATTTATTTAATATTTGTGACTTACCTGTATTGCACGCCTCACAAAGCTGTAGCATGACTCTCCTGGTGACGATGATGATAAACTAGAACTATCACCATCACCAGCAGACCGACTAGAATTTGTAGACTCCTCCACATAGGCGTTGTAAGGAGGTAGAATTTCATCCTCATCTTCTTCATCCGAATAGGATTGGCAACTTTTTGGTGGTTGCCAGGGTATGAGAACATCTTGCGATTCAAATCGCCTTTGGCGCTGTTCCAAGGCCCAAACACTTATTATCACACGACCACCAATTCGAAGAATTCTAGCTAGCTCCCGAATCGCTCCTACACGACGTTCTGTTGTTGCAAAATGATGCACCACAGCCAGGGAAAGAACTGCGTCAAAGGACTCATCTCTGAAAGGAAGTTCTAGGTTATCACAGACCGCTACCTGTAATTAGAGAAGATAAAAAATACTTTTACTAAGTCGAACTTCGTAGAAAAGGCTCAAATCTAATGATGATGGGAGAATTTGTATGGGAGGTGGGCGCAAGACAAACATAATTGAAATGCATTTTAAATTAAAGATTATAGTAGGTACTGGTACTTTTTTTTTCATTGCATGATGTAAAGATACAAAATCAGCGGGTAAACATAGATAATAGATATGGCTAATATTTATCTATTATGTGGTGTTCAATTCTTGATATTGATATACAAGATGTCCAACAATCAGGAGACAATGAGTTCTGAGGTAATTTTTAGTCAAAAAACTTAGAAGTTTTTTTTCAAGATATAATGGTTTTTATTATTATAATGTTTAATGAGATAACGATGCACTCCGGCAGAACACCTGATAAAAACTGAAGAAAACAATTACAACAAAAATGAAGTATAAATTTACTAAGCTACAAGCAAATAGATCAAATAAAATGATAAAACTTTTCAAAATTAACTTTGAATTAAAAAATTTTGTGTAGGTCTCCAAAAAGAAAAATAACAATTTTTTTAAACTGCCGGAATTGTTTGATTTTTCTTCTTTTACTTGATGTACACAAAGCGGCCCAATTTTTAAAGCGCAAATACTAAATTCCCGCGTACTCTTTTTATTCTTGTGCAGAATATGAGTGAATAATGTACCCCCATACGTTATTTTGTGGAACCGCAAGTATTAATGTGTAAACTGAATTTTGTGTACAGATAAATTGGAAAAATTGAAGAAATTGGACTCCGATGCACAATTTTTTTTAACGTATTTTTGAATATGTGTAAGTGCATGCTTACTGAACTGGTGGGACCCAGGTTATACAGGGTGAGTCAAGAGCAGTGCGCCAAAATGCTAGGGGAAGAGGGGTCTATTCCAACCGCGTAGCCGGGAGGGACAATTCTCGAAAAATATTGACTTAAAATGGAAAAAAAAAAATTATTTAAAATCAACGGCTTCATCCACAAAGCTATGCGATACCTTTTTAAAAAGCAAAAAGCTTTTTCTTTTATTTTGTTTTTAAATAAATAGTTTTTGAAAAAGTCAAAATTAAAAAATAAAATGAAAAAAAAAATTTCAAACTAATTTTTATCAAAATTTTATGTACATATATAAATAAGTGCTAATTTTAATTTCAAAATTCAATTCTATTAATAACTTAAAGTGAAAACCAGAGAACCAGAGCAAAAATTTTATGTCCTTTTCAAGAAATAAAAAAAAACCAAAACCACATTTTTCTAAGAAAAACCTTTTTTTTTTAGAGAGGCTGGACCTTGGAGTTTAATTAATTTATGAAGTATTAATCATGGATGTATTACTTTGTTTTGAATCGGAGTTTTATTCATTGATAACGTCTGAAAACTAACCTGTCAATATTTTTGCCTTGGCCCACCCGCAGCCCTTGTTTTCTACCTGTTAGGGCAATACCGCAATGAAACCGCAATTTTTCTTCAATGAAAAATAAACAACAATGTTCAACAAAAAGGTAAGAAAGGACAAAAAATAAAGGAAAAGAATTCTAAAGGAAACTAGGAAAAATAAATTATTGTTAAACCTTTAAAAACAAGAAAATGATTTGAAAATGATGATTTTCTTTAATTATATAGAATCTTTATTGTAGCTAAATTTATATAAATTTTTTCGTATTACTCGATTGTACAATTTACAGAGAAATGGTATTTTGTATCTTACAACTGAAAAACATTATAACATTTATACAGATTCAAAAAAAAGATAGTTAATTAGAAGGAAAACCTACATGAAAAACCTTCATTTAGTAATAAAAATTTTTTTTAATATCTTTTGTCATCCTATAAACCTGGTAAACAGTACTATGATTACTCCCAAAACCACAGTTGTCATCGACATGTGAAAGTGTGCACAACGTTATCGGCTTAACAGTGCTTCTAAACAAAATCGCGAGTGCTTATCAAAGTGTACTTAAGACAACAATGTTTATAGTACAAGTGTAGAGGTGGCGAAACAAATTGCAAGCTTATTTTCCACAACAGGGAAGTGGAAAATTTTATTGAGTGGGAGGATTCCCAAATGAAAGGTGTCCCAAAAAAAACAAGTAGATCGCCAACTGTACAGCGGGATCATCGACAGATGCCCAGCCAGCAGAAACAACAACAGCTATGAGGCCACCAACGGCAATAGGGTGACATCGAAAGATGCCCACAGAGCAACAACATCCGTGAAAGCAGAAACGGGACCACCAGCCGATGCTATAATGCAGAGGAGGAGGAGCATGCGGTGTATGCCGAACCTGTCCAAGCGTGACTCTAAGATTGCTTCAGCTGAGCTGCCAGCTGCAGGCAAGGATATGGCGCCCAAGGCCAAAACCAGAGCAGCAGAACAAATGCAAAAGCAATTGAATACCTCGCCATCTGATAACGAGGAAAAAATGTAAATGTCCGAAAAAGGGGAGGGACTATACAATACGGGTGAGAGTAGCCAGCTTGTCGACCTCACTTCGTCGGACTCGTCATCAGATGACGAAATAATCGAGGAGCAGACCATCGCAGCGGAAATCGGCTCATAAGCTCGAATCACAGCTTGCACCCCTGATAGAGTCTCTAAAGAAAAAACAAGAGGCCCGTCGGGAAAATGAGCGACAGGAGCGGCAGAAGGAAATATCGAAGAAAGATGCAGAGCTTCTACCTATAACCGAGCAGCCGAATCAGCGGAGCCAAAAGAGCTGCCGGCAAAAACTCAGCGGCAAAAACAACAGCCGCAGCAACAGCAGCAGACACAACAACGAACTGACATAGAGCCACTGTCTAATAAAAGTGTAGTAAAGTACCTTGGCATCTGGTTGGATCAGTATTTATATTTCGACAGCCATATAAATGCTGCACTGGCCAGAGCTAGGGGACACTTTGCCCTGACGAAACGGCTGTTTTTTAGGAGCCGGCTTGAGAGCAGGGTGAAGGTGATTTGCTACATGGCCCTCATCCGGCCGATGATTGCCTATGGGTGCCCGTTTTGGTTTCTTGCGGTAAATTTTACCACAACAAGGTCCACTAGCCTATTCGCTTTTCTTTCTCCTTTGTCATCCTTCCTTTTCTGTTGCGGCTCTAAAATTCTGGCAGTGTGCAGAGCGAACCTGGACCAGCAAGTAACAAAAGCAGGTATTGAACAATAATCGTGGTGGGCCAGAAGAACTCTAGAGGATTCCTCCAATTTGGTTAAAAAGATAAGTACCTATATCTTGTGGTCATGTTATTGTAAAAAAATCGTTTTTTTTTGTATTCGCCAATTTTGGCAAAAATTTGTGAACCGTTAGGTCTTAATTTTTTCAGAATAAACTGTTTTTTTTTCCGAAAATATGGAACTTTCATAACCCCAATTCTCTTTGTCTTGTGTATTGGGAATCTTCCCAAAGTCACCTTCGTTACTTTTACTGTTGTGACACAATTTTGATTTTGAATATTACTTCTAAGCTCTCATACAAATATTGTTTTCTTGCTATTTTTTGATTTTGGTCTTTTGCCAAATCACACCGTTTATAAAATATTTGCTGTTGAAACAATTTAGGGTTTTCTACCTATACTTATAAAGGTTTCCCTAATAAGTAATTTACTTCCTTTTGGAACTAAAATGTTGGTGTTATTAATTCAGTTCGGAATTATCTCTTTGGTTCATTTTGGTTTTTGGCAAGTTTACTCCACGATTGTGAAAAACTTCCTGGCGCCCAAAGTAAGTAGAAGTACGCCCCTGTACTTCATATTGTTGGATTAAATATATTTATAATTGAAACCAATTTTCAATTTATTAATCGAACGCAGCCGGTGCTAGTACATTTAATTGCTACCAAGTTGCCAGCTTTGAACGCGAACTTCCGATCTGACAGATCGCAATTTTTCCGAATTTTCTTTTAATCGAAATCTATACCTATCGCGTGCACATGGGTTGTGCATATTTTTCTTGTTTTCGTTTTGTTGAATTTATTATACTGGATTCGAATATCCAGAGTCGCGTAGTAAAATAAAAGTGCAACAATTGGCGCCCAACGTGGGGCTTGTTTTTGGAAAAAAAACATTCGCCGTACCTACATTATGTACCCTCTAGTTAATTAGGAAGTGTTTCTTTTGTTTTTTTTTGTCTTTTCTTTGTTATCAAGAAGTATATACATACATGTTAATTTTCATTTTATTTTATTTCTCCCCAGGTGATATCTACATTATTTTCAATTTGTTGGAATCAAAATCCGTGGAGCAATTTTTTTGTGGAATCATACCCACATACCTACATACATAACACCATTTTGTCTGTGCAAGTTCTTGTGCACCTGAGGAGTCTTCATACGATTTGATCGTGTTTCTGTTGAGGAAAGAAGGGAGAGGGTAATTGTTTGTCATTACCAGTGCAAGTAAGGTTTTTTATTATTCATTTTATTGTTTTTTATTTATACCTCCATTTTGGTTTCAAGTACATATCAATTGCTTATTTATTTATGTACATAATATTTTTGGCGGTAATTTTTTTTGTTGTTTTTGGTGTTTTTATCTTTCTCCGAAAACTCGGAGTAGGTATGTATATAGTTTTCTCAGTTTTGTGACAAGTTAGAGGGCTGCCACCTGTCCATAAACATTGAGTGTTTTTTTATTCGTATTTTGGTAGGAAATTTTTGAAGTTTAGACAATGATTAAGTAAAACAAAATTTTAATTTTTAGCTTAAATACATACATAGTACATATGTATAATAGAATAATGGCGTTTATTCAAAGATAAATGTTATGTCGGCAATTCTGCGGCGCACTCTACATGACGACTGGCTTCACACTCTCGACTCACTCGACTGAATGTTGAAGCTTGAAGCACTCGCAGATCTGCCTATTGTAAAGGATCTTGATATTTCCCCACCATGAAATACCATAAAGAATGCAACATCATTGCAATCCACACCAATTTAGCGCAAAAGGAATGGAAACACATTCCACATATTCCATCTCCCAATACGCACACTCAATTGGGCTTTGTATACTTTTCCTACAATACTAAAAGGAATGCAACCATGTTAAGCGCAAAAGGAATGGAACCATATTCCTCCTCTGCACTTCACCATTACCAATTAAAATACTCTAACACGGCCATCCTGCAGAATTCATCGCTCTCGATGAAATAAAACATTACTTTCTATATTACGAAGTTCATTCGTTAATTCTTATTTATTTATTCTTTTTCCTTTCTTCAGTGGGACTCAATAACAAAACAGTAACAATTTTACATGTAATTTCAATAGTTTGGTTGAAAAGTAACAAAAACATAAACAAACAAAAAAAAATGAATTCAAGTAATTTAAGCAGGAAACTATTTCAAAAGACATAAAAATAATAAAAAAAAAAATCTGCATGGTGTAGGTACTTTCGTCTCAAGATATAATCTTGTGTAGTCCAAAAACGGGATTCCTATTCAATCATCATCATTTCCTTCATTTAAAGGCCGGATCATTTCCCGTGCCGCAATAAGGATTGTATGGGAGTTCCCCTTCTTTAATTTATAGCGATCATTTTGCAGTATGCCGGCAATTTCAAATGGTCCGCGGTAATGAACATCCAGTTTTGATTTTCGAATTTGGTTGCTTTTATAAACTACTTGTGTGCCAATAGACAATCTTCTCGGCTTACATTTACTTTTATCGAATCTTATCTTCATACGTTTGGCATTTTCCTTCAACCGCTTATTAGCTAGTTCTCGTATTGCCTGGATGTCATCATATTCGGGTTCAATGCCAAGATCCGACAAGAGAGCTCCTATCTCAGGGGTACGTCCATTGACTCCTGTCAATATCTTCATAGGTGAAAGACCAGTTGTCTTGTTAACGGTTGTATTCAAGGCTAGTTGTATTCGGCTAACGTAGGTAGTCCATTCAAGATTAGTGTCTAAATTAGTTCGCATGAGATTTGATACAGTATCGACGTATCTATCAACCTGCCCATTAGCCCTACTAGCACCTGAAGCTATCAAGTGGTGTTCAATACCAAAAGAAACGCAAAGCTTTCTGAAGTCTTCACTGGTAAAATTTGATCCTCGGTCGGTTACAATCTTGCAAGGTGCGCCAAACAGCATTACGAAATTATGGAATAGTTCCACCGTCTCCGATGCTTTTAAAGTTTTACAGGGGAAAAGTAAGATAAATTTCGTAAATGAGTCTATAATGATGAATATTTGACGACAATCTTCCCGATTTTTGCCATAAAAAGGACCCATATAGTCAGCATGGATGGTGTTAAAAGGTTCTGGTCTCTTTTCTATCGGATGTAATTCGCATTGTTTCTTCCCAGATGGTCTTTTGGCAACAATGCAGATCAGGCAGGATTCCACAAATTTTCGAACATTTTTTGTCATTGAAGGCATATAGAAATGCTCCCGCATTTTACTCAACGTCTTCTCCCATCCAACGTGACAATTATCTTCGTGAAAGCGTCTAATGAGTGATAACCGGCACTGTTGTGGTATGAAAAGTTTTTCAGACTTGTCGATCTTTCTATACAACAATCCACTTTTTACTGTATGCTGTGATCTGGTGTCGGTGTCATTAGAGTCAATCTTATGAATTATTTCCTTGATGTTCGGATCTTGTTGCTGCTCAATATTAAGCCATGTGTCTGTTAGACTATTTAAACGGTAACAAAAAGATGAAGACGGTATATTTCGACTCAAATAATCGGCGTGCAGCATAGTTTTTCCTTTTCTGTATTCGATGTTGAAGTCAAAATCCTGTAGATATATCCACCATCGTGCGACGCGTGGCAGTAAGTCTCTTTTTTGTTTCGTTGCTTTTAGCGCATTGCAGTCGGTTACCACTAGAAATTTTATGCCCAAAAGATACGTTCTAAAATGTTTGACAGCGTTCACCACTGCTAAGGTCTCTAACTCATAGCTGTGGTATTTGCTTTCATACCCCTTTTGTTGCCTGGCTATAGAATGAAACTACGTGCAAACTACCATTGATACTCTGAAACAGAACTGCGCCGTATCCTATTGCACTTTCATCTGTGTGCAGCTCTGTCGGAAGTTCCGGGTTAAATATTACTAGTACAGGACGCGTTGTGAGTTGGTTAATAATGTAAAGTCTTGCTGATTCACATTCTTCAGACCATTCGAACTTTACATTATTTTTGGTCAGTGATGTGATGCAGTTCGTTTTTGCAGTAAACTCAGGAATGAATTTTCGGAAATAATTAGTCAAGCCCATAAATTGTCGTACCATTTTAACGTTTTCTGGAGTAGGCGATCGTACCAGCGCATCAATTTTATTACGGCTAGGCCTAATGCCCTCACACGATATCTCGCGCCCCAAGTATTCAATCTTCGTTTGTAGGAACTTACATTTTTCCATGTTAATAGAGAAGCCAGACCCTGTTAATGCCTGCAACACGACGTCAAGTTTTTCGAGGCCTTCTTCTTCGTTTCGTGATGGAATCAACACGTCATCCAAGTAGACCAATGCTATTGAGTCCTTAAGGTTTCCAAGAGCTGTATTGATTGCTCGTTGAAACACTGCAGGTGCGTTGGCGAGCCCAAATGGCATGCGCAGGAACTCGAAATGCCCATCCGGAGTAACGAAAGCAGTTTTTTCAAGGGACTCCTCCGCAATTGGGATCTGATAAAATCCAGATGCCATATCTAATGATGTAAAAAATACATTCCCAGACAATCTGTCCAACTGATCATTTATTCTCGGCAACGGGTAGCGATCTTTCAAGGTAATTTTATTCAGGGCCCTGAAATCTACACAAAGGCGGTTCTGACCATTTTTTTTTCTTACGAGAACAACTGGACTGGCGTAAGGGGAACTGCTATCTCTTACTATTCCGTGCAGTTTCAGTTCTGTAATAATATCTTCTGTTATTTTCCGTTCACTGTGTGCCATACGGTAAGGCCTGTAAAAGATATCAGATTCTTTTGATAAACGAATTTTTAATGAACCTGTGTTTACTTTTGCGGTCGGAAATCCAGTTATTATGGACTTGGAATACCTTTTAATGATTGTGTTTAACTTCTCTTCGATATTTGGCGCTTGATTTATGCTGCTTGTGATTGTTAGTGTACTAAGACACTTTTACGGCTCATTTTGTCGTCGTAGAGTTGATCCGCTGGCATCCACGGCAATTTCAAATGACGAATCCTTGAGGATATCCCTACCGATAATCATGTCGTTCTTCAGAAAATTCTGGTCCATTATATGAAATGTGACCTCCACAGTTATTTCTTCGAATGTCACTTTAGTGTCAAGCTTCTCGGTCAATGTAATGGGGTCATTCCCAATTCCTTGAACTACTAAGAAATGAGCCTTTCTCTTTGTAGACAACTTGTCTGCAACATCCGACCGTATTAACGAGCAGTCAGAACCAGAGTCCAAAAAACAATGACTAACACCACTGTAGTCCCTTCTGAGGAATTACTATCTCTACATAAATTTACAGTCTTGCGCTCAGCCCTTTGTTTTGCCCAGCAGGTACTTTCTTCATGACCTGATTTATGGCAAAACGTGCACCTCGGTACATTTGTCGGGTTGTTATTCGATTTTTCAACCGAATTATTTTTTTGCAGAGAATTACGGGGACATTTAGACTTTAAGTGTCCTGCCTGGCCACACTCAAAACAACGTCGATCGGTTTCTAATTGGAACCACCGCATCAAAATCATTAAATTTTCGCACAAATTGGCGAGAAGCTGGTATATCCGGTTTTTGGTTCGGAGTTTCACGGATCGTGGACAAATGGTCGATCAAACCTTGAACTGTTGCTGGCATAACAAAGGTCAGTGAATTTTACAATCCAACCTCGTAAATATTCCCAACCACCAAACGAACAATCATGTTCTCTGGAACGTCGAACGGTAACCGATTGATCTGGGACACTTTTTCCATCACGAACTCCGTATATGTCGCAAATTCTTTGCTCTCGGAATTCGCGACCTTCCTCAGTTGTTGCACCACGTCAGCCCCACTCGAAAATGAGTGAATAATAGACGCCTTTAAGTCTTCCCAGTCGTAGTGTTGATACCCAAACTGCCTATACCACGTTTTGGCCCTCCCAAGTAAAGCGTTTTCTACTCGTGGTATTATGTCATAGCTTTGCAGCTGGTCTCGACTTACCCTTGCATCTACATCTACGCACCACTTTTGTACGTCGACGCGGGAATGGTCTGGGTCGAAACAAGGAAACCCAACGGCGGCAACTCGTTCACGCTCGTGCACAACTGAATTTAAAATTTGGCTGAGGGCCTCGGTAGAAATGAGGTGAGTTCTGTCAGCCGTTCCTCCACCAGAAAATTAGCCCTCACCACCTGAATTTATTTCGATTTTTTTTTTTCAAATGGAAAATAGGTTTAAATAGGCACAAGAGTTAGTACGTTTTCGCTTGTTCACATCACTGTCATTAAGGGAACGCGGGGGAGGATAATATCCCACTTCTGATAATCGAATAATGGCGTTTATTCAAAGATAAATGTTATGTCGGCAATTCTGCGGCGCACTCTACATGACGACTGGCTTCACACTCTCGACTCACTCGACTGAATGTTGAAGCTTGAAGCACTCGCAGATCTGCCTATTGTAAAGGGATCTTGATATTTCCCCACCATGAAATACCATAAAGAATGCAACATCATTGCAATCCACACCAATTTAGCGCAAAAGGAATGGAAACACATTCCACATATTCCATCTCCCAATACGCACACTCAATTGGGCTTTGTATACTTTTCCTACAATACTAAAAGGAATGCAACCATGTTAAGCGCAAAGGGAATGGAACAATATTCCTCCTCTGCACTTCACCATTACCAATTAAAATACTCTAACATGTATATGTACTTACTGTTGCTACACCAAATTTAATTTATTTTCCAAATAATAAAGATTTATTCCAAGGATAGGATTCAATTTTATTTTCTAAAAGAATTACAAATTAGTTCATAAAAAATTCTATATTCATAACTACTTACAATTTGGTATTAAATTCTAACTGATGAGCAACTAACTTAATGTAAAAATGACAAAAAAGTTAAATCGTTTCTCAAATGAAGGTTATGTATGACCATGTGAAGCAAATTTAGCTATTTTAATAAAAAGAGACGAAGGTATATGATAGATAATTACTTTTAAATAGGCTTGTTTAAGTATATGATCTAGAAAGGAAATATTCGACTCGATGACATTCCGCAGGCCGTCTGAAAACTAGGTTCTAGCTTGAAGACTTCAAATCAAGCACAGCGAGTCTTCCAACCGATCGTTTAGCTTTTATTGCACCGCTGGGTAGTTTAACATCGGCCATTCGTACAATTCCATCAGCGCCCGGGTAGATCTTGATTACACGACCCATTTGCCAGCTAGAACGAATCTCGTTAGGTTCAATAACGATGACAACATCGTCGATGTCCACTGGTTTTGTGTCTTTAAACCATTTTGATCTTCTTGTGATGACAGGCAAATATTCGGTATACCAGCGTTTTGTTAACTCAGCCATTAAGTGTTGAGATCGGCGGCTATAAAGTTTGCTACAAAAATCTTTTTCATGAAAAATTCCAGGAGCTGTAACGTCACGATCATCCTCTCCAAAAAGCATTGAATTCGGCGTTAAAGGTTTTGGGTCTTCAGGGTCCACCGGGATGTGAGTGAGCGGGCGTCGGTTTATCTGACTCTGAGCTTCCATGAGTGCGTTTCGCAATACGTCTTCTCTCGGTACGAGATCTTTCAAAGCAAAATCTAGGCTTTTCTTGATGGACTGGATGAGACACTCCCATGCTCCTCCCATCCAAGGAGAATACGCTGGAATGAATCGCCACAACACACCCTCGTACCTTGCAGAATATTCGCAGAGAGAGGCCTTCATCTCTTTAGCATCCTTTTCCAACAAATTTTTTGTCCCAACGAAGTTTAGACCATTGTCGCTGTAGAAGAACTTTGTCACGACACGGTTGATAAGGAATCGTCTGACAGCCATAGTACACTGATCTAAGCTGAGATCGTTTAGTAATGCTATCTGCACTGCCCGGAATGTTAGGCATGTAAAAATCATACCGTACCGTTTTACGGTGCCCCTGCCAAACTTCACCAACAGAGGGCCGAAGCAGTCTACTCCAACATGAGTGAATGGTCTGGAGTCGAAGGCTAAACGAGCCTTGGGAAGTTGACCCATTAACGGCATGACCACTTTAGCTTTGAGGCGTTTGCACATAAAACATCGTCTTCGAACTCGTTCAATTGCTCTCCTTATACTGATTATCCAGGCACTTTCACGAATGTCAGATATGACTGTAGCAGTGCCCATATGCATATTTCTTTGGTGATGATAATCAATGAACAGGTCTACTAAAGGGTGTTTGTTAGGAAGTATTGCTGGATTACGAGAAGAATATGAGCAATTAGCCTTTTGAGCTCTCGATCGCATTCGTATCGTACCATCTTCGTGAAGAAATGGTGAAAAACTCAAAATTGAACTGGATGAGTTGACTTTGCCACTTGACCTTAGCGAAGCGACATCAATGGAAAAAGAATCTTCCTGAACATCCAGTTTTCTGCTTGACGAAACTCGAGAGGTGTGACATAGGCTTCATTATCGGTTGGTTTTTTCTGAAAGATGTGTTTGAACCGTAACAAAAGAGCAATGACTCTCACTGACGAAGACCATCTGGCTTGAAATTTCGCAGATAACAAATCATACACTCCGTAAAAATTAGATTTCCTATTAACATGGAGCAAAGTCCCAGAAGTCATTCGTTCTTTCTTGTGTAGCTGAGACGTCGTTATACAAGGTGTAATGGGCCAGTCCTCGAAGGGAAGTTTTAAGCAATCTGGGCCTCTGAACCATCTCGTGTCTTGGTTACCCATTGAAGATTCGAATCGCTTTGTGCCATCATCGGCTACGTTGTCGTTGGAGCTGATGTGAAACCACTGACGAACAGAAGTGGAGTCAAGTATCTCACCCACTCGAGTTGCAACAAAGGCAGGCAGCTTATTAGAACAGGTGATCCAAGAAAGCACAGTCTTCGAATCGGAACAGAAAAGAAACTCATCAATACGTATGCTGTGGGACTCCTTAATTGTGGCTGCCAAACGAACGCCCAGCACAGCAGCTTGAAACTCCAACCGGGGAATAGATAATTGTTTCACAGGCGCCACCTTCGCTTTTGCCATAACTTGTGCAACTTCAACTTCATCGTCCCGCGAAAAACGAAAATAGGCAACTGAAGCAAATGCCTTCTCCGAAGCATCAACGAAGACGACAAGACTAACTTTGGAGTCATCAGGGTTCCACGAAACGTAACGACGCGGAATGTGGATTTTTTGAATGTGCTTGAGTTCTCTGATAAAGTCCAGCCACAGAACTCGAAAATGATCGGAGACGGGATCGTCCCACTCAAAACCTTCTCTCCATACATCTTGAAGAATGATTCGCCCACGGATGATAAACAACGACACGATTCCCAGGGGATCAAAAATCTTCATGATGGTTTTAAGCATCTGGCGTTTTGTAATGACTGCATTTTCAGCAAGCATGTCGTCAAAAACCTCTTTGTCCGCAAGCTTGTACGAAAAGTGGTCAGAGGCTGGGTGCCAGAACATACCTAAGACTTTGGAAACAAAACTGTCGCTTTCATTAGGGTTTATGCTTACCAACTTTGAATTCACATAACCTTCCGGCATATGATACAAGAGATCACGGCTGTTTGACTGTATCCCAACTAGATCAAAATTCATCGAGTGACAAATACGAATGGCATCTCTCGTAACAGAAATAGCATCTTCCACTGAGTTGTGACTGTTGAAATAATCATCGACGTAGGTGCGTTTGGTCAATGCATCAACGGCTTCGGGGCACTCATCTTTAAACAGGTTCGCATGATGATTTTTTACATATTGGGCGCATGTTGGAGAACATCTAGGGCCAAACATCATGACCTCCATGATATACACTGTTGGATCCCTAGAGCTGTCTCCATCTCTCCATAGAATGCGCTGACACTGCTGATCCTCGGCCTTGATTCGGATTCTGTGGAACATCTCACGTACATCGGCGTTTACAGCTATTTGACGTTCTCGGAATTTGAAAAGACCAGCATGTAAAGGAACCAAGTTGTCTGGGCCTTTCATCAGATGACTATTTAGCGAAATTCCGTTCACTTTCGCCGCCATGTCAGCCACACATCTTGGTTTCGGAGGAAGCTTGTTGGGATTTACGATGATAAAGGTTGGTGCGTACCAAACGCGAGCCCAATCCCTTTCCAACTCCTCCTTCGAAGCAATTCGAGCATAGCCTTTGGAAACCAGGTCTCGAAAATAATTATTTTGCCATTCCAGAAGATGAGGCTTTTTCCTTAGGGATTTCTCTAGGCCGAGAAGACGTTTATAGGCCATATTGTAACTGTCGGGCAATCTGACATCATCGGAATCCCATAACAGGCCAATCTCATATTGTCTGCCAACTAATTTCAAGGAACGTTCCATTATGTGGAAAGAGCGACTAACTTCTCGACTAAGCAATTCACCCTTTGGTGGCATTACACCAAAATCTTCGGTTGTAAAATGACGCCGAACAAGATCGTGCAGATCAACTTCCTCTCTGGTAGCATCGTGGAACCTTAGATGCATAACGGGTTTCGCTGCCTGGTGCAAACATGAGACATTCAACGGAGGAGCTGATTTTCCATACACAATCCACCCTAGCAAAGTCTTTAATGCATGCGGCTCCTCATCCTTACCATCGCACTGTCCGTGTCCGATTAGAAATTTTGCATGATCTAATCCCAGTAAGATTTTTGGACGAGCATCCACCAGGTCAGAGAGTGGAAGCCCACGGAGATGGGAGTATAAGCTCTTTAAACGTGTGACATCGATACTTTGACTAGCAAGGCCCAAGTCTTTGATGGTGTAAACATTCTTCAAAACATACTTTTTGCGACTCTGAACACCAGAAATGGACAAAGAAGTACGTTTAGATTCCTCGATTCGAGAAACTCCCCTTGTCCACTGTAATGTGAGCTGTTCCGGTTGCCCATCCAAGCCGAGATCATTAAAAAGGTCTTCTTCAATCATCGACAGCGAGGACCCATCATCCAAGAAGGCAAACGTATCTTCAAACAAATCGCCGTTGCCATTATATACGTATCGGGACAATCTTGAACATGATTTTGAAATCGGTCCCAACATGAGAAGAATGGATATGCGGTTGTGGCACGAACGGAACTGCTGCAGAATTCAAATCGGAGTTGCTACCCTCAGATGAGACCGTATGCAACAACGGATGATGACGTCGGTTGCATCCATCAGTACCACACGACCTCTTCTTGGAGCAAACTTTCCACTTATGCCTTGTGGGATCCAAACCCGAAAAACAAATGGACTTCTCCTTAACAAACGCCTGCCTCTGAACCGGTAGCAAAGCCAAAAAATCTTCGCATTGAGCCAAAGAGTGGTTTTTATTGCACTTGCACTGCACAGAATGGATAATCCAGAAGAATGCAACAAAACTCGAGAAGACTTGGCGATGGCTGTTGATTGTGACTTCTTCTGTTCAGAAATTCCACCAGGTTTCGCAAGATCAGGTGGTAAGTCAATTACCTTTTCCGTCAAAAACTCAGCAAATTGTTGCAAGTTGACTCGTTGCATAACTGACTTTCTTCTCTGCCATTCTTGATAAAGACCAGCACCCAACCTCGAAACTAGATTAGTGAGTACATACCCATTTGACAGGTCTTCTTCTCTATTTATCGATTTGAGGTCTGCCACGAACCCTTTGAGTTTAACTGCCCAGGTGCGAAGCTTAGGATCTGATTTTGACGTTAACTTTGGAAGGTTTAATAAATCCGAAGTTAAGTCGTGAACCAGGACATCATAACGACCAAAAATTGTACGGAGCGAATCTATTATCGCGTCTGCATCCGATGAATACTTCAGCCGATCGCTTACAAGTTGATATGCCTCACCCTTCAAGGCCTTACGTAAGCGAGCGACATTTTCTTTTGCGCTATACCTTCCTTCGATTGTTGTTGATTTATATACTTCCTCGAAATATGGCCACTCTCTTTTGTTTTCCCCCGAAAAACTCGGCAATTCCTGAACATTGCTGCGATTCAATATTGTGAGCAAGTTGGCCATATCTTGATCTCGAAAGGAGGAGTCGCGAGAACATTCATGTCGATCGTTGCTCTTTGGTGACGGCGTAGACTGATTTGAAGGCTGGACTGGTGCTTGACGCAAAGGCGTGGACTGGCAATTTCCCATGGAACTATTCAACATTGCCTGATGGTTAGCTTGAATTTTTTTAATTATCTCCAGCTTGGCAATTTTACTGGGATCACAAACACTTTCTTTTGGAGCACTGATAGAAGCTGGTTGTTCCTTGACAACAGACAATTTTGCCAATTTCAATTTTGCTTCAGCAAGTTCAGCTCGTAACTCCAAAAGCTCTTTATCACGTTGAGCTACTGTGGCTTGTGCCACTGCAGCCGCTTCTATAATCACATCCATTTGATCTTCAAGTTCATTTGGTACGACAGGGGCCGCCGGCTCTGACAGAGGGACTCGATGACTGGTTTGGGCATGTGAAACATCCTCATCTTCCCTCAATACACAATCATTCTCTTCACAAAACCAGGGAGTGATTGTATCGAACTTGCTTGGGTCGAAGTCGTGGCAATTATAATGCCACCAACGTTTACATTTGTCGCAAGACACCATTTGGTCATCATCCGCACGTCGACAAGTCGCCAAAGCGCAACTATGATCGTTCTTGTCGGCCATATCAAAGCAGGGAACTCGACTTTATTCGAAGTGAATCACAAATTAAAATAAAATTATGTTGCTACACCAAATTTATTTTCCAAATAATAAAGATTTATTCCAAGGATAGGATTCAATTTTATTTTCTAAAAGAATTACAAATTAGTTCATAGTAAATTCTATATTCATAACTACTTACAATTTGGTATTAAATTCTAACTGATGAGTAACTAACTTAATGTAAAAATGGCAAAAAAGTTAAATCGTTTCTCAAATGAAGGTTATGTATGACCATGTGAAGCAAATTTAGCTATTTTAATAAAAAGAGACGAAGGTATATGATAGATAATTACTTTTAAATAGGCTTGTTTAAGTATATGATCTAGAAAGGAAATATTCGACTCGATGACACTTACCTTCATATTAGAAATTCTTTTACGTCATTTAGAGTGATTTTTTTGTATTTTATTAATTTAGTCTGAGACTTTTAGTGAAGTGCAGTTGGCACAATTTAATTAAAGGTGGATTTTTTTAGTGATTTTTTTATTGAATTTTAATATAGTCTGAAACGTGTAGTTGCCTTTGAGTAAATTGTAGTGCAGTTGGCACATTTTACTTAAAGGTGTGATAATTTTGTTTGGGTTAAGTTTTTCTTGTGATTTCGTAGGATAGTCAACGACGTTGAGTTGCTTTGGTGAAATCCAAGTGCACATTTTATTTAGAGTTAATAGTTTTTGATTATTTTTTTTTTGGAAATTATTTTATAATCTGCCAGGTAAAGTTTCCTTTTTGGTAATTAAAAGAAAAGAAGACTTTACGGGTTACTTAAAACTTTTTGAATTCTTTCTTAATTTTTTTTAATTGGTGTTAATCTTTATACCAGTGTTCATTTTAGTTTTTTTAATTTGTTTTAATTCAAGATCAAAGCAATTTAGTGAATATAGGAGTTTTATTTCATAGTTTTTTTTTTCTGAAGTTGTTCAATAGTGTGCGAGGGATATTCTTTTTGAATATTCTTAAAAGTATCGTGGATTGCAGGGAAAAAGACAGATTAAATTTTAAATGTGCCTTTTATTCTACAAAGGTAAAATAAAAGTGGAGGTAAATTGCGAAGGAGTGTTAAAGTAAATAGAAGTAAAAAGTTGCTTACAATTATTGATCTTTACATTTGGTTATAATAAGCTATGTTCATTTATTGTTTTGATATTGTTATTTCAACACTCCCCCTCAATATTAGAACGATTAATCAAAATTCATTCCAAAGTTTGTAAAGCAAAAATAGTGTTTGATTTTTGGTAATGCTTTGGTAAGTCTATCTGCAGCCATCTCATTCGTCTGAAGATATTTCACACGAACAGCACCTTCCTCAATAGCTTGTCGTATGAAGTGGTATTTGTAGTGAATATGCTTTTCCTTGAGTGTTTACCACCGTATTCTGCTATGTGTTGAGCTCTGGTTGACACAGAAAATGGTTGTTGCTTCTTCATCTGCACAGTCTAACTCGTCAAGTAAGTAGCGAAGTGAGTATGCTCATTGTATAAGAAATGGAATAGTACTACAGTACAACACGCTTATAAGAAAGTCTGAAAATCCCGGACATTTCTTTCTTATATCCGAGTTTTTCTTATATGCAAACAACGGATGTAAGAAAGAAAATTTCTTACATAAGCAACACGGATATAAGAAAAAAAATTTCTTATAAAGAACAACGGATTTAAGAAAAAAAAACAATGCAAGTTTTTGAAAATGATGACCTCAAAAAAAAAACAACTTAAAGTTTTTATTTTCAAACGTGAGAATATTTAATATAAAACACTAAATTAAATAAAAATAAGTCTTTTCTTCAATAAGCAAAATATTGCATACCTGCACATTTATATTTAGAGAATATACATATTATACAAGCTTCATATTTATAGGAACTGTTTATATGTCAAACAATCAAATATAAAATCAAAATGTCACAATTTTTAGACCACGGAGTATTCACGCTCTTGTCAATCTGACGTTGTCATTTTTATTGGAAAACTGGAAGTTGTTATTTAAGGTCGAAACATATTGGTGCGTATGTGTTAACACATTTTTATTTCAATCAAATGGCGTTTTTCTATTTTAGTTCAGAGCTGAGCACTGAGCAGTCTGAGCGAACAGAGTAGAGTAGAGTTGTGTTCAGCATTTTACTCCGTTTACTCTGTTCTTTTATTCTGAGCTCACAGAACGCGCTCTGAACATGTTCAGAACTAAAAAAGAAACACGAATTTGAAGCTCTGGACGATCAGAGCTCAAAAAGAAGAAAAACGCCAAAAGTAGAGCTGAAGTTAGTTTCTTATATGCGTACTTTTTTGTTCTTGAATATTTGTTATGTGCATTAAAAGGTATTTCTTGTAAACGTGTTTTTCTTATATGCGAGTTTCTTATATACGTTCAATTTCAGAGAGAAATTTAAGAAAAAGACATGGTGTTTTGGGTTACGTTTCTTATAAGCGAGTTTTTCTTATATCAGTGTTTCTTATATCCGTAAAATACGTATCATGGAGAGGAACGAACGACGCGACCTCTGATGAGACGGGCGGAAGCTTTTTCCAACCTGAAGTGGAGACGAGTGTAGACTTAAGAGTGGGGTAGTCACAAAGAGAAAGAATAATAAATATGAGTGTTCAGGAAATAACAGAAGATAGAGAACGATGTATAAAATTGGAATAGAAATTTATGGGAGTTGGAGTGAGTTAGGAAAAAAGACTCTTATTGATTTTTTCTTCATTTCTTTCTTGCAAAGGGGAATTATTTGAATTTTTTTTGCTAGTTAGGTAGGGAATGGGCAATGAAAAATCGTGAAGAAAAAACGATTTTGTTTTGAAATTTTTCAAGCAAAAGGCCCGTATGCACTTCGTCACTTTGCACAAGAAAAATATTTTTAAGATTATTTTAATTTTATTTTTTTCTTTTTCAATTGAAGTAAGTATGAAAGGAATTTCTTAATATTTTATTAATTGTTTTTTAATTTCACATAGTTGCTTATACTTACGTGATATTTTAAAATTATTGAAAGTCGACATAAAATTTTAAGTTTACTTAAAACTTTTCAAAACACACGTCAACTTTCAAAACTATACTATTGCTATGGAAAATTGAAGTAAATTTTAATTTTTTTTTTCGGTTAGGTATTGGAAAATTCAAGTAATATTTTCAAATTACGTAAAGTAATTAAACTTTTGAAATTTCATGTGAAATTTTTGGAATTAAATACGTAGGTACCTACTTAATTTACTAAAAAAACTTTTTAAAATTTTAAATTTCTTTGAGAACTATCTACGTGAAATTTTTAACTCCATTTGAGTTACAAAAATTCACGTGAAAAATATTTAAACTTTTGAAAATTCAGGTAAAATTTTTCGATTTGCTTAAAATACTAAAATTCACGTGGTTCAAATTTACTTAAAAATTTTGAAAATTGACGTGATATTTTAAATTTACTGAAAAATAAATACCTACACAAATCGTTTATTTTTAAAAATATTTGATTTGGTTCAAGAAATTTTCTTTCAATCAAATATTTTTTTCTAAAAAAAAACTTTTTTTAATTTTACTGATGAAGGTTAGGTTAAAGTGGCTGTTGGCTTGGAAGTCCAACACACTTAGACCAGGTTAGGTTAGGTTTACCGATGAAAGTTCGCACGGAAACCTTTTTTTTAAGCAGTAAAATTAACAACAAAAACTGTTGCTGTTGCTGTTGTTGTATTTTTAGTGATTTTAGGTACATCAATTTTTTTATCCTTTTAATTTTCAAATGGTCATTTCTCTTCCGATTTGAGAAGTTAAAAGGATATCATGTACCTACCTATAAAAAAGAAATAAAAAAGAAAGATATCATAAAAATACGAATGTAACCAAATGACAAAAACCAAATACGTATTGTACAATTCTATCACTTGTAAGAAAAAAAAATATAAATGTTTCTATAAAACATGAAAATTCGCAACGTACCTAGTTCACAAAAACCAAATACGTGTAGTACAATTCTATCACTAGCAAGAAAAAAAAGTTTAAATGTATCTGTAAAACATGAAAATTTGCAACATAGCTTTCATCATATCTCAAGTCGCACAAAATCAAATAAAATATACGAAATTATTTAAAAAATTAAAATAATATAGCTATATCTTTACTTCTACATACATATACCAAAAATCGTCCTATAGAATTCTTTTCATTTTCCCCTTCTTGCCATAACATTCATCAGTTGACTCTCCTATCTCCCTTACCCTGCCTAATTGTTGTCAGCAACTTTCAAAATCAAAATATTTAATCCTCTCACTCCATTCTAGTTTGTGACCTGATAGTGTGAGGACGTCTTTTTTCGGCACAAATATTTTCAGATTTTTTTTTTTTTTGTTAGTGGCAAATTTCAATTTTGTCTTTATCTTTAATAATTATGGTGAATGATGAAATGCATCCAAAAAGTGTCCCTCCGGACAAACAAGGACAGTTACCATCTTCATTATTAAATGAAGTAGATAAAGAAAAAATCTACAAAGATGTGGATTACTGGACGTATGGCGACGACGCCATAACTTGCAACGAAAATAAGCCGTTATGTCTTGAAAGTATGGACGCGGAGACCTCTATATCTCTTACTATTGGGAAAGAGATAACCATAGTAATGATGTATTGCCGCCTGGCAAAGCTATAATTCGGACGCCATGAAGTGATGGTCCCGTGATTTGTAAGATGCCGTGTCGCGGTCAGATTTCAACTGATTGTGAAGAGGTTCTTAAAAACTTACTGTCTGAGGACCAAGATAGGATGTCGCTTCTACTTGACCGTAAAAGAAGACAAACCTTCTCCAGTAGAGTTGTCAAAAAGCAGGCGATTGAGAGCCCTCTTAGCCAAGCCCGATTTGCACCTCTGGCCGATTATAATGACGACGATATCGATACCACAGTTTACAATGCGGACACGTCCGAAGGCATAAATAAGCAAATTGCCAACTCCAACAATCCCAATAGTAGCAATATCAATCGCATCAAGAGCGATAGCAGCAAATTCAACAGTCGTAACAACACCAGCACGGAAAATAACATCAACAGTAGCAGCAACGACGGTGGCAACAGCAACAACAATCAAAGGATGATGGACTCGGGTAACTGGTTATTGTAGATTATATTAAGAAAGCTAATTTAAGTTTAGACGAGGTCAAATTCGACTCGAAAGGTTTTGGCAAACTAAAAATTTTCTGTAAAAGCAATGCACTCCACCGCTTATTAATTGAAACATTCAGAGAGAACAATATTGAGGCGTTTTCTTTTACTCCACGTGAGGAAAAGAGGTTTAACGTCATCCTTAAAGGCGTTCCTAACAATTACTCACCTACTGAGGTGAAATCTGACATATACAGGTTGGACCCCTCATTGAGGATAGAGGTTAAAATCTTCCAGACTAAGTGGTCAAAACAGAACGACATTCCTCTCGACATGTTTCTATGTACTGTTCAGGATAAAGAAATCCTCTTAAGAATAAAATCCCTGAAATTCATTTTAAGTCACAATGTCAGATGGGACTCTGTTCGAAGTTCTGTCACAAAACAGTGCTACAGGTGTCAGAGGTTTGGACATGTTTCGTCTTACTGTGCTTTCCCATTAAGATGCGTAAAATGTTTGAAGGAACATGAACCAAACAAATGTGAATTGGGCGATAAAAACGATTCGTCAATAGCTTCGTGTGTCAACTGTGCGGAACAGTCGGCCATCCTGCCAGCTACAAAGGGTGTCCTAAAAGAAAAGAAATTTTAAAAAATCGTGAAACAGCAAAGCTGTCTTTAAAATTAAGCAACAACAAAAATTATAATAATATTCCGGTCTTCAATGACATTCCACGAGTAGGTTTCTCCTACGCAGATACGCTTAGGGGCACCTCGCGGGCTCCCCCTGCTACTACCTCTGGGAATATAATGACTGATTTCTTAAATGAATCTAAAAAGCTCTTTGATCTTCCTTTTAATGACCTTTTTTCCAAAGTTAAGTCATTCTGGGCTAACTACTCCAAGCTTGAGGCTTCCCAAAAGCCTGAAGCCTTCATCCTCTTCGTTGCCTCTATTTCCCCTGCTTCTCCATGAATTTAAGTATCATCACTTCTAACGTCAATTCCTTCACCCGTGACAAACAGATAGAGGTTGAGAATCTGCTAAAGGATACTCAACCATCTGCTTTACTATTACAGGAAACATGTTTTAAAAATAACAGAAATTTTCAGTTCAATAACATGTACGATTTTATAGGAAACAACACAGATCGTGGTACAGGCATTCTCATCAACAATTCTTTTAAATTTTTTCCCAAACATTTTCAAAGTACCTTAATTTCAGCAACTATAGCTCTTATCCCATTAAAAGTTTTCAACACAACCAAGACACTCGCTATAGTCTCCATATACATCCCTTGCGACTCTGGTTCTAATGTGGGTTTAGCTCTGGATGAGCTCATTGACTTCGTAGGCAGTTACGATTTTATAATCATTGGAGGTGACTTCAATTCACGCCACCCCTACTGGGGAGACACAAAAACAAATATAAATGGGCTCCATTTAGCACAATGGTATTCCAACAAACATTTCCTTGATAATGATATCGTGGCTGCGGAGGGACCCACCAGACCAAGCTCGGGTTCTCACATCGACTTCTTCCTGATTTCTTCCAATCTTAGTTCTTCAAATGATAACCTGGTATGTCTAACTCTGGACGCCATTTCAGACAATTTCTCAGTCTATTGCAATATCCAAATACAAAACGTTTCACCTTTTATTTCCGGCCCTCGAAATTTTACATGTCTTCAAAACACAAACTGGACTAACTTTAACAGATCGCTAGATACCAAACTTTGCTCGCTGGACATTCCAACAGATAGAAATTTAACAAACATAGAAATCGATAACATTATCTCTGCTTGTGATAGTGCCATCAATGACTGCATGGAGTCCCAGAGTCAACAAAAAATACGGAAGATAAACAACCGCAATATTTCTGACGAAACGCTGAATCTTTTCAAAACAAGAAAAGTTTGGAAGAGAAATCTCAAAAGAATTTACCATCATATCGGGGATAGGTTGAGCCAAGATTATTCAAACCTTGCGGCAAGAATAAGCTGCCTTAGTAAAATTATTAAGGATCGCGTCAGAATTGAGCTGAATGTTCAATTTCGCAAGAAATTGAACTCACTGAAACCTTGTAGCAATGTGCTTAAAGCGATAAATCAAATCACAGGTCGTAAATATACTTCAAACAGGTAATCACTTGATCTTGGGCGATACAAGGCTTACCACCTCTACTGAAAAAGTTGACGCTTTCCGTTCTTACTTTTCCAAAACTTTCTCGTTAAAGATACCACAAGAAAATGTCGAAAATGTCTTAGCAGTAAATACGGTTAATAGCTCCTTCTCTTCTTGGAACAACGATATGTCCATATCTAATTTCTCAAGCTCCAATAAATCTGACTCGTCCAATGATTCTCACTTCACATCTTCTAATGCAATAAAATTGGTAATTTCATCCCTCAAAAATAAAAAGCCTTCAGGTCCAGATAACATTCCAAGTTTTGTACTCAGAAAATCAAAAGTAACTTTATCTAAATTCCTTACTCCCATTTTTAATAATTGTATTAACAATTGTTACTTCCCCTCCGCTTGGAAGGTAGCTAATCTCATTCCGATTCGAAAAAATAATAGTTCCAAAAAAGTAGAAGACTTCCGTCCTATCTCGCTACTTTCAAATGTAGGTAAAATTTTCGAAAAAATTTTACTCTCAAAATTTCTTTAGCGACTCTGGTATTGTACAACACAATCAATTTGGTTTCAAGAATGAACACTCCATTCCATTCCCATTCCGATTCTGTCTGGAGTACCTCAAGGGTCTATTTTGGGCCCATTCCTCTTCAATTCCTACTTACTCGACTTCCCAGCCAGTCTCAATAATTCTGACACTATTCTCTATGCGGATGATACCATCATTTTTAGTCATAATGAAAGACCCCACGAAGCACTTAAAGAGATTATTCATCACCTAAACTACATCATCCCCTATTACAAAAAATGGGGTATTGAAATCAATTTAAAAAAATGTGAACTCATCTGTTAAAGAAACGCTTCTGGCAGGGGTCACCATCTCGCCGTTAGAGAAAGCAAACACCTGAAACTATATCTAGATGGACATTTGATTCCATTAAGGCAATCCATCAAATATCTAGGAAAAAATCTACACGAGAGATTAAAGGTAAATAAACATGCCAGATATGCATTACAAAATGCTAAAGCGGCTGCCGCTATGCTAAAAATTTCAATTCTAGGAAGTCGAAAGAAATACGAAAATGCTAATGTATAAAGCTTTGGTTCGCCCCCTGGTTGTATATGGATTTCTTTTGTGGTTTTACATCACCCCTAATGTTGCTAGAGAGTTGCAAGCTTTTGAGAGAATTGTTTTAAGAAAATGCATCTCCAAATACCGCAGGCCTTCCGGAAAATGGTACAGTAATAAATCAATCTATTTTTTTTTTTTTTATAATTAGCGCGCACTCAAGGGGTTTTTTTGTACCCTTTATATGTCGGAAACACAGTGCGAGCTTCAGGTAAGTGGTAGGGGATTTGAAAGAAGCTGTCGGTGCACATTAGTTTTGAATTTCGTCACACAACAATGAGAGGGAAAGACAGAGTGTGGAAGGGCATTCCACATTCGTGTAGTACGGCAAAAAAACGAATCCCTGTACTTGACGGTACGACCGAAATTGGGTTCCAGAGTAAACTGATGAGCATTCCTGGATGCGCGAGTATTACGGTTGAATCGTTTAGGGGGAGGAATGCAACTGGTTATTTCATTACAGCACTTACCGTAAAAGTACAATAAAAGAGTGAGAGACAGGAAACGTTACGTCGGTGTTCGAGTGACGTAAAAGTATCGATGATGTTCCTGTCTCCGATCATTCTGAAGGCTCGTCTCTGTACACTGTCCAAGAGACTTTAGTAAGTTGCTGGAGCACCAGCCCAGAGATGGGAGTTATACTCTAGTTTTGGACGTACATAACTTTTATAGATAATAGCAAGAAAAGAATTTCTTGCATCTCCAAAGGAAACCTAGACATCTTGCGGCATTTTTGGCGACGCTAAGTATGTGATCATTCAACAAAAGATGGTTTGTGATATACATACCTAAAATCGCAAGCTGATTAGTTTCTTCGATGCAAGTCCCATTCATAGATAATGGCAGGGGGGGGAGGTCTCGCTTTAACGACAGAAGGCAGCATTGGGTTTTCGAAGCATTAAATTCTACGCGATTTTTTAATCCCATTTTACAATGCTGTCTAAGTGAGAATTTAATGCACTTATCATATTTAGCCGTTTCAGTTCCACGTCCGAAGAGCAGGGATGTGAATCTGGAAACTAATATGAAAAGCTAAGAGTACTATCGTCAGCGAAAGAATTCAATGGATTAGTAGTTACAGACAGGAGATCATTAATGAAAATGAGAAAGAGGGTCGGAGACAAAACGGAACCCTGTGGCACACCAGCATTTATTTTGTGGGTTTTGGACTTGAATCCGTCTAATACTACTTGTATAGAGCGATTCGAAAGAAAGTTACTAATCTAACGAAGAAAGGTTTCATCGATACCAAAAGCACGCATTTTTGATAAAAGAGCAGGATGCCAAACTTTATCAAATGCTTAAGAAATATCAAGTGCAATAATCTTACTTTCTCCAAAACGATGTAAAGATTTGTTCCACTGTTCGGTGAGATAAACCATCAAGTCACCAGTGGATCTATTGCTGCGAAAGCCGTATTGCCGGTCATTAAGAAGCTGATGATTTATCAACGTTTTCATGACCTTGGAAAGAAGGGACGTAAGTGCAATTGGTCGGTAATTGGAGGGTGAAGAAGATTCGCTTTTTTTTGGTGTAGGCTGGACAAATGCTGTTTTCCAACTGCTCGGAACAAGCCCAGAAGAATAGGATAGATGGAAAATCTTACGCAGGGGTCTTGCCAGCGAGGAAGAACACCTCTTCAGAACAATAGCGGGGATACCATCCGGACCAGCGGATTTATGTGTGTTAAGATCTCTTAGGATTCTCGCCACAGCTCGAGTACGAAAGAAAATTTATCCCATAGAATCATTTACGCACTCAAGAACTGGGGGAGTCATGACACTATCAGACAGCGTAGAGTTGGCGGCGAACTGCCTAACAAGTGTTGGGACCGAGGAAGATGTTTTTTACAAATGACCAAAAATTTTTACTACCTGTGGGACATTGCAGTATTTTTTGCCTTAATTGTTGGTCATGCAAAAATTTGGTCCTTCGAATATGGGCGTTGCAGGCCTTCCTGGCTTGTTTGAACTTTTTCCGGAACGGAAGCTAACCTCTTTAGCCCTAATAACCTCTTTACAGCTCGCATCGAACCATGATTTCTCTTTGGGTCTGATGCTTTTAGCCCTATTCGGGATAAAAGTTCTCATTCCCAAAATAATCATATTAGTAATCATATCCGCGCTGGAGTCTACGTCACTACCGAGGAAGCATAGTGACCAGCTAAAGATCCTAAAAAAATTATTGAGACCGTCCCAGCTGGCTTTCTCGTGATGCCAAACGGTTCTCACAGGAGCTCTTTCTTTAACTGGATTTTTTTGGCACGAAAAATTTGCGGAAATGATACTATGGTCAGATGTGCCTAGAGGCGTTAATACACTGATGGTGTATTTATCAGGGTCAGAAGTTAGAAACAAGTCAAGAGTATTTTCGGCTCGGCCATTAACGTCCGATATTCGGGTGGGTTCGTTGACAAGCTGAGTAAGATGATTAAACTCAGCAAAGATCTCAGCACACATACCTTCAGGTGTTGTCTGGCCAGAATGTTGAAGCCAAGAAGAATTGTGTACATTGAAATCGCCCGTAATAACGATTTCAGTGTAGGGATGCAAGGAAACAATTTTTTGGATGGAGTCGGACAGAACATCAAATTCGCGAGAAGTTGAAACTCTGTCCAAATTGGGGCTTCGATAGAGGAAACAAT
>OY288108.1:73964414-74121414 GCA_958431115.1 Syrphus vitripennis | reverse complement strand
GCTATACACCGTCTATGTCATGGATGCTTTCGCACGAGTAATAGAACTTTTAAATAGTTTTTCATCTACATATAGTTGAGATGCAATCGTAGAAGTTATCTTTCCATGACCCAAGGTTATTCAAGGTCAAATTCAATGTAAAATTGTACTCGACTGCCAAAGCTTGCCATTCTTTAAACGGGGAGTAATTACGCCGAAGAGCAATCATCAGCATTTTTCTTTGCAGACTGTCATCAGGCCTACTTAAGACTTTGACAATGTAGTCTGCGTTTGCCTCAAGGTTTTTCAAGAAAATAGGAGGTAATCCTGATTCAATATATATAGCGTAGTTGGGCGTGTTCGAGGGGATTCTAAAAACACGCTTGAAGAAGTATCTCTGGATTATTTCAAAATCTTCACACATTGTATGACCATATACTTCATTAGCATAGCAAAGTGAGCTTTTAATGGTTGCATCACAAACTTTAGAAAAGACCTGTAACATTGTAGCAAAAAATAGTTAAATTAAAAAAGATTTTAGAAAAAGAATTTAAGTGGCAGACGGCATCTGAATGCTAGGTTGAATTGACACTTGGTAAGATGCGTTCCACGCCCCCTGGAAGTTAGCATACGAACCCGGAATTGGAGATAGATTTTTTTTCGATTTGACGTTCAATGTTACGTAAATTTATTTAACGTAACGTAAATTAAATGATAATAATTGAAAAATAATTAATATTAAAAATGATTTGAATTTGCATATAAATATTTTTTCTGAAACCAAACATTGCATATTTTACCCTATAGAATTAACTTTGAGTGCAGCAAATGTGATACACTGACTAGCGGGTCTCTTTCTAAGCCGTGTATTGTATTTGCATGTACTTTTTTTTTGTTCTTCTATACGGGACTTATTTACTTATTTTGCGCTTGCACTTTAAAGCTTGTCAACTGGTTTTCTTTTTGTTTGATTGCAACCACCACGAGAACAACATCTTTTGCTTGAGGCCTTCAGCCTAGATTATTAGTATTGTCTTGGTCAATAAAGAAAATTATAAACTAAATTGAAGTTTTTTCGAATTAATTTCTTTAATCGGAACCAAAGTTGGTCCTTTTAGCTGTCGGATATTTAAAGCTTAATTTATTTTGTTTGTTCACATGTAAATCGGGTGGTTGCTTTCGACTTTTTAATACAGTCCATTCATAAAAATCCTCATTGCATTAGAGGATAGGTAAATTTATTGGGTAATAATTGCTGGTTGCTGTGATATTTTGCTAAATTACTTTTGTACGTTGCTGCTGGCTGTGTGGTTAGGTGATTGCGCTGTCGTTGTTAGATTGTTGCTAGTGAGACTCCTGGAGGCAATTCCAATTGTGTTTGAGATCGATTTCCACGTGATTTATAACTCTTGTCATGGAAATAATATTGCAATCGCGTGATCATATTCAAGCTTCCATAAATCGCGTGTTTAGCTTTAGTAAGGCAATTCCCGCGGATACTTTAGTCGAGGCTATAGAGGTTAGGCTGGATTGTTTGGAGGATGCATGGAAAGATTTTAATGCCAATCAATATGAACTTCATCAATTTCATGCTGAAGAGGCCTACGCCAATCTAGAAGTTGAGTTCGAAGAATTTGAGGACAAGTTCATAACTGCCAAATCTTTGCTTCTGAAAGCTCTAAAGGGACAATTTCGCGCTCGTGATTCGGTTGGTAGGAAATCATACTCTCGCTATCCTAACAACGGATTAGAAAATGAATTACCCAAGGACAATAGTCAATCTTCGTGCAGTCCACGTGCTCAAGGTGCTATATAACATAAAACGGCTGATCAACCTGCTCTAAAGTTATCTGCCGAGGTTGAGCTGCCAGTCTTTAAAATAACTCCGTTCGGGGGTGATTATCGTGAGTGGCCTTGTTTCCGCGACATGTTCCTAGGTAGCATAGACTGTAGAAAACATCTTTCGGGTTCGCAACGATATCTTAAATCTTTTTTGCGCGATGACGCAGCTAGTTTATTAAACTATATATTTATCTCGGATGCAAATTATCTGCAGGCTTGGGATAAGCTTGAACGCAGATATAATAGGCCTCTATACATAATCAATCAGTTCATTGAAACATTCTTAAATATGCCAGTGCTTTAGAGACAAGTGAATCTAAAACTAAAGTCAATAAACCTACCGCGCGTTCGTCAAATTCTTCAGCAAAGATAAGAAGTTTAGCCGTAACAAAAACAATATGCCCAAAGTGTCAGGGTAGCATCCTCTATATGAGTGTTCAGACTTTATCTTTTTGTCTATTGAGGATCGTCGTCGATTCACTAGAGACCAAAAACTTTATTATAACTGCCTAGGAACACAGTATTCGTCATCCCGTTGCCGTGCTAAAAGTCGATGTTCTCATTGTCGGGCGCGCCACCATTCGCTGGTGCATTTGGATACTGCTACAAATGCAAAGCCGTATACAAGTAGCGATACCGCGAATGAAACACCCGTTGTTGGTAAACCTGCGTCATCGGTTGTGAGCAACCACGTTAAGTCAGATGATCCTAAATCTGTGCTTCTCCCGACTACTGTTGTTAGGGTGTTGGATGCGGCAGGAAATTCACAGCTTTTCCGTGAGCTGCTAGATACAGGTTCCCAGATTTCATTTGTTACCGATCGTGTGGTAAGGATGCTAGGGCTTTCCCGTTCACATTCTCGCTTGTCTGTGTCTGGTATCTCCTCTGTCGACGCTGGTGTAACGCAAGGAGTCGTAACTCTTCATTTGAATTCCCGTTTTGATACCTCGCCAATGAAAGTGGAAGCCTTTATATTGAAAACCATCACTTCGTTAACACCCTCAATCTCCTTTAAAGTTGAGATTCCTTGTGCTTTGAAAAATCTGCAGTTAGCGGATCCTGGATTCAACAACCCTGCGCCTATCGATATTTTACTGGGTGCAGATATGGTATGGAATAGTTTGCTGGATGGTCACCGTTCGGATAGTAATGGGAATGTCATTGCTCATAACACATTCTTCGGCTGGGTAGTTGCTGGAAACATTCCCAACAATAAAGTTGTTTCGTTGCATGTAGGTTGTGACGTAGATTTTCTTTTAAAGGTGTTTTGGGAGATAGAAGAGGTGGCTTCTCCTCATTCTCTCATTGGCATTGAAGACGTTGCTGACCAGAACTTTGAAAATACCTTCTCCCGAGCTACAGATAACAAGTTCATTGTGGGGCTTCCTTTTCGTCAGGCTGATGTTAGGTTTGGAAACTCTATTTATGGTGCTTTATCGAGGTTGATTAGCTTGGAACGTCGTTTTGCTCGGGATGAAAAACTCCGTGTTGAATATTGCAAGTTTATGAAGGCTTATGTCGACCTGGGGCATATGCAACTTATCCCCGATTGTGAAGTAGAGCCAACATCAGGAAAAACATTTTACCTACCCCATCATGCTGTCGTTACGTCTAAAATGAGGGTAGTTTTCGATGGTTCGCATAAGGATTCGTCAGGACTTAGTTTGAACGAAGCGCTTTACATCGGACCTCCTCTTCAGAGAAATCTACTCAATATTTACATGCAATTTCGGTTATACCGATATGTCTTTTGCGCTGATATTGTTAAAATGTTCAGACAAATTTGGGTTAGCCCTAGAGATCGTGATTTCCAACGCATTGTTTGGAGAGAATCTCCCACCGAACCCATTGCTCATTTCCGCCTCAATACAGTTACATACGGTACCGCCCTGCTCCATTTTTGGCAATTCGAGTCTTAAGACAACTGGCTAAGGAATACAAGCATCAATTTCCTAAGGCTTCTTACGCGATTCTGCACAATTCATACGTTGATGATTTCGCTGCTGGTTCGGATTCTTTGTCAGAAGTCTTGGAGCTGAAGGAACAGTTGGTTGGAATTCTTTCTTGTGGTGGCTTAGAACTTAGCAAATGGGTGTCTAATTGTTGGCAAATTCCTAGAACTACCGGAGAAGGTGAGACGGTTTCGCTAGACCCTGAAGAAGAATGGAAAAAGGTACTTGCAATAGTCTAGAATCCATACCAAGACATGTTTACTTTTAAAATAGTCTTAAAAGATTCGTTAAAACCTACGAAAAGGAATTTGCTTTCTGAAGTTTCTACAATTTTTGATCCTATGGGATTTTTAGCACCCTCTACTATTCTTTTCAAAATTTTGTTCCAAGAACTTTGGTTGGATAAGAATAGGATTGACTGGGATGACCCATTACCAACAGAAATTGCAGAAAAATGTATTTCATACAGACAGGAATTGACACATTTTGGGAAACTTAGGGTTCCTCGAAGATACACTCTGAATGCTAAGCAGTTTGACTTGATAGGATTCTCCGATGCTTCTGAAAAGGCGTACTCAGCAGTTGTCTATGCACGAGGTGTTTCTGAAACTGGTGTTGTGGAAGTTCATCTCATAGCTGCAAAAACTCGTGTTGCACCGGTGAAGCAAGTTTCAATTCCTCGCCTAGAGCTGTGTGGGGCTCTTCTTCTTAGTCGCATTATGAAACTTGTTTGCTCGTCATTGGATGCCATACCAGGAAATATCTTTGCTTTCACTGACTCTACAATCGTTTTGGCTTGGATTTCTTCTCTTCCTCGCAGGTGGAACACCTTTGTGGCTAATCGAGCAGCTGAAATTTTGGATACCCTGCCTCTGCTGATAGCGCTTCCAGAGGAGTTGAACCACGCAAATTGATGGATTTGTCGTTGTGGTGGGTTGGCCCTACGTGGATTTTATCAGAATCAAACCAATGGCCAGGGCCGGCCCGGCCGAAACGAGCGCCCTGTGCAAAATTTAGCTTTTGCGCCCCTTATTTTCATTACCTACTTCGTTTCTTAAGCCATTTCTACATTACCCATGAGGAAAACATATGAATGTAGTTTTCTTGTGAGTTTGCGCCTCTGAAGCTCTGCACCCTGTGCATTTGCACATCTTGCACAAATAGTAGGGCCGGCCCTGCCAATGGCCATCTATTGTGGTTAATGCAGTGTAAAACGCCCCGGAGGAAAGGAAACGCCCAGCTTCTGTACTCACATCAGTCCCGGAGGAACATTTTTTGGATGAATTAGTCGCTAAATTATCTTCGTGGCGGAGGCTAGTTCGTATTGTTGCCTACATTTTAAGATTTGTACGAAACTGCCGGTTTCCTCAGCGGGAGAAAACTCAATTTTTTTTCTTCATTATTGCCAAAGGTAATTCAGGGAGGATGTCCAGATGTTGGAAAAGCAGAAACATGTTTGACCACAGTCAAGATTAGCGTCTTTATCTCCTTTCATTGATGAAGTAGGCCTGTTACGAGTTGGAGGAAGAGTTTCAAATGCGCCAAATATTTCGTTTAGTGTAAAACACCCGATAATTTTACCCAAAAATCATCGTATTTCGCAGCTTATACTTTCAGATGCTCACAATAAATTTCTTCATGCTGTTGTGTCCGAGATGTTCTCTGTGATTCGACAAGAGTACTGGATAATTGGAGCAAGAAACATGATTCGTAAGGTAGTGCATCAGTGCCTCGATTGTTTTCGCTTGCGTAAAGCAACCTCTTCCCAGTTGATGGGAAATTTTCCTTCGTCCCATCTATCACCATCATTTGCATTCGCTCAAACTGGAGTCGATTATGCGGGTCCCTTTACACTTCGAGCATCAAAACTTCGGAGGGCTAAGCTAACAAAGGGATACTTCGCATTACTTGTGTGTATGGCAACTAAGGCTGTTCATTTGGAGGTCGTAAGTGATCTCTCAACAGAAGCATTCATTGCTGCGCTGCGCAGATTTATCGCTCGCCGAGGAAAATGTAGTGTGATCCATTCTGACAACGGCACTAATTTTCGAGGAGCTGCTCGAAAACTATCTGAAGTCTACGAAGTAGTGCGCTCTTCTAAACACAACGAATTAGTTTCCACCGCCTTGGCTACTGAGAACTCACGATGGGAGTTCATTCCACCCCATGCCCCTCATTTTGGTGGGCTTTGGGAGGCGGGGGTCAAATGTGTGAAGCAGCACTTTCGTCGAGTCACTGGAAACAACATTCTAACCTTTGAGGAAATGAGCACTTTGCTGGCCCAAATAGAAGCTTTGCCTAATTCTCGACCCTTATGTGCTATATCCGATACTGATTTGAACCCGTTAACTCCTTCTCATTTCGTTATAGGTCGCCCGTATAACGCTATTTTGGATTCCCGCTATCTGGAGGTTCCAGAAAATCGATTGGGACGTTGGGAGTTAGTGCAAAACATGCTACAAAGATTTTGGCAAAGATGGCAGTCTGATTATATAACCTCACTTCAACAAAGACCTAAATGGAAACGGGCTGAGCGAAACTATGAAGTGGGTGATCTAGTTGTCGTCAAAGAACCTAATCTGCCTCCTTCCCAATGGGCTTTGGGTCGTGTTGAGGAGCTACACCCTGGAAACGATGGCCATGTGCATGTAGTTATGCTTCGCACCAAGAATGGAATGTTTCTGAGGCCCATTACGAAACTGGCTCTGTTACCAACTTCATGAAGAGCCCTTCAGGGGTGGTGGCGTGTTAAGAAATGAATACTAACGTAAATTTATTTAACGTAACGTAAATTAAATGATAATAATTGAAAAATAATTTATATTAAAAATGATTTGAATTTGCATATAAATATTTTTTCTGAAACCAAACATTGCATATTTTACCCTATAGAATTAACTTTGAGTGCAGCAAATGTGATACACTGACTAGCGGGTCTCTCTCTAAGCCGTGTATTGTATTTGCATGTACTTTTTTTTGTTCTTCTATACGGGACTTATTTACTTATTTTGCGCTTGCACTTTAAAGCTTGTCAACTGGTTTTCTTTTTTTTTTGATTGCAACCACCACGAGAACAACATCTTTTGCTTGAGGCCTTCAGCCTAGATAATTAGTATTGTCTTGGTCAATAAAGAAAATTATAAACTAAATTGAATTTTTTTAGAATTAATTTCTTTAATCAGAACCATACTTGTTCCTTAAAAAGGACAGAACCAAACTCAACGTGGATCCAAATGCAACATAAAAATCAGTGGCTATATTTCACAAAAATGCCATCTCGACTCACTGCAATTTGCGGAAGAAGAAACCTACACATGGACTTAGTTGGTGCCGGAATATTAACACTACAACCAGGATGTATATTGAAGCAAAACCACATCACTATCGAAAGTCATAACATATTTTCCACAAATCTACAGACGTCCTACACCAGCTTCGGCAACATTTCTAAAATATCATCACCAATACATCATGAGCCATTACTTCAGACTTTCAATATTACCCAGTACAGAATTCAGTTTAAAAAGTCTAACTGACCTATACCAAATAATCGTAGATCAAGAAATTCTCGAATTACCCCATACACTTGGAATTCACACTTACCATAATTTTGCAATTGGATATCTAGCGCTGCTATTAACAAGTATACTCATCATCTATCTATTCTGGAAACGAAAATCAAAATCATCCGGTATATCTATAAAACCAAATCTTAAGCCCCGACAAACAAAACCTGATTCGGACTTTGTTGTCACCGTAACCTAAATAGTTGAACCATCGTTCAACGTGGGGGAGAATTTTTATTTCAATAGCACTGCAACAGAATTACAACACATCAAGTCAACAACATATGCAAAGCTAACACTGCAATTAATATTATTATGTCATAGCGATTGTATTGTTTTGGTTTTCTGGTTCTGGTGCAAGTATTCTAGATAGTAATATTTTGTAATTAATTTGTAATAAGTAATTTGTATTGTAATCATTTTTTTATTGTATAAAAGAATGAATGAAATCATAATAAAGTACCATTAACTCATTAACTTGACAGAAGTCTTTTGGTGGATGATCAGTTGAAAATATTCTCCGTTCCTTGAACAAGTTAAAGTGCTTGTTTAAGATTAATAGATTATCAAGTTTAAGTGCTTGCTAATCACAATTATTAGACAAACGAGTCTAAACAATAAGCATAATGATGGTACGAAAGAGTATACCGATGGACTTCCAGTTGCTGACTTGTCACACTCTTTCTATTTTCGATCTGGTTCGCTTCCAATTTCAGATCGTCCAACGATTTCTTCCCCTCTTCTAGGCTCGCGATCATATCGCAATGACTGCCCTCGACTCTGCTTCTGCGACAAATTTAGATGTAATTTTGAGTCCAAACGGTTTTCAACTTGAAGTAATTTCGAGGTGACCAATGGTATCAACTCGTTTATCCCCACCTTTAGTTTTACTGCAGGAAATTTTTCGATTGTTGATGTTGCAAAATGTTCGAAATCCGTCGTGATGTTGTCTAGACTTTGTCCAATTTTTCTCGCTTCTGCTGTTAAGACCTTAACTGGTTTACTGAGTCTATCGAAGTTGGAGCTTGCCACAGTTATTTGCTTCTTAACCAGGTTGAACATTTCATGCTCATTGTTATCCAAGGTATTAAATTGATGGTAAATCATTTCGGAATCTAAGTTGACTATAGTTCCAAAAGCCCAATGGCGGCCATTGAGGCCAGAATTTTGATTCCAAGGGTCGACATATTGACATCGCACTTGTCTACAAAGCTTAGGACTTCAGTGAAATTCATTGGTGTTATTTTTGAACAATGGTCCATTTATTTGGGTTGAAAACTGCATTCTCGATGCCTTCAAATTGTGCCGGAGTTATAAGTAGGTAGGTCTTCGATTCGGTACGGAGTTACTGCCGCGGTTTTGATGAATATGTTTGCCACGAGGATAATGCAACTTCGTTTAATAAAATATATTGTAAACAATGTTTTTTTTAGAAACAACAAAAATAATCAAAAATAATCAATTGTACCTGAAATATATTTTATAAATATATTATATAAGAAATATACTCTATAAGTTTTTCTATTTCTATTTTTTTTTATTATAATTAAATCAAAAATATACTATTTTTTAAATTAAATGAAGGGTTTGAAAAATCTGAAAATAAAAGAAAATTGATTATTTTGTTTAAAAAATGAATTTGTTTAAAATTAATCACTGTAATAAGCCTTAAGTTGATTGTTGTGAACCCTTTCCATTTTAGTACCTACTCGAATTTTTGAGTTTATACAGTCATTCACTGAGATCACCTCGTAGGGTCCTAACCAACCAGGTGAGAACTTATTCTTCCTAGTGGGATTCTTAAGCATGTCTTTTTCTCCAACTACAAACGAAACAGGATTTGTCTGACAGTCGTATTGCTATTTTGATTTACGTTTTGCCAGATGTTTACTAAGGTTAGGATAATCTTCATCATTATACAGAGGTGTAGGTGTTTTTTTAGATAAGTTGGCATTCCGAATTCAAAACCAAACAAACTTTTCGTCGGCGTCAGTTTAGTAGCTTTATGCACGGTGTTATTGTGGACATGCATCGGCTGCCTCAACCATTGGTCACATCACTGTTCGTCATTGTCAACGAAATTCCTTAGGTGTTCCGCTAAAGGTCTGTGACTGCGTTCAAGTGAACCATTGGCTTGTGGATGATAGGCGGTAATGCGAACCTTTTTCATTCCTAAAAGCTTACAAGTTTCAGAAAAAATCTTTGCAGTAAAATTAGTTCCATTATCTGTAACCAGTACTTTTGGTATGCAGAACCTCGTAACTATCTCATCTTAGAAGGCTCTTTCTACCGTACATGCTTCAGCACCAGGAATCGCAACATAGGTACTTGCATATACTTCGTTAAGTCATCCTGTTACCGGAATATGTCAAGGGTAGAACACCTACCATGTCCAATCCATGTATATTTTTTGAATGGAAGGCATGGGGTATTTGTTAATATCATTGGCATTTTGGTCAATTTGCCAGACTTTTTCTTTTACCACTTGTCACAGTTCCTGATGTAAGATACAATATTCTTTTGTGTATTTTTTCCCACAAAACTGACGGTGAATCCGTCTATTGATCTTCGTTATTCACTGGTGTTCTTCCAGTACGGAGTTATGGAAATCGCGAAGAACTGTTTGTATAATATCTTCTGGATTTTCTAGAACCTTAAAGTCTTTTAAAAAAAATCTGATTCTGGATTTTCTAGAACCTGAAAGTCTTTTAAAAAAATCTGATTGTTTTTGTCTGCTTCAATATTACTTTTCTTATTCCTACTTCCTGTCTGTACAAATTTAACATTAATCCTGCTTAACGCATCTGCATTGCAATGGGTTTTGCCAGGCTTATGTATGATTTTATAATTGTACTCAGGCAACTTGTGATGGAAACGAATAAGTCTAGTGTTTGGGTCCTTTACAAGAAGGTATGTTCGATTTCCTCAGATAGGTATGAGAATACAACAGCAGCTATCCTCCTTGTGCTAGGTGAGGGATTATGTCGAACCATATCCAAAATTCTTTCCTCTATGTGTACTGATGCAGACGATGAACTTTCTCTCCGTCGATGCTCCAGTTCTCCGTGTTCTCGAAGACGTTGTTGGGTTTTTGAAAATATCCTAAAACCTAGACACCTCCTAATAGGATACATTTAAGAGTACAGTCCTTGCGCCATATCGTAGCAGTGATGCATATCCGTTAGTTCAAGATTGGAGTAATATGACATCGTGATAGTTGAAGACTATTCAAATTAGAAATAATTTGTACTTCTACCTTCTCCCTTTTTTTATTTTTTAGTCTAAGTCCAACCCGCCATATCCCTAGCCTTTTGTGGCACCTTATGCAAATCAACCTCTATAATATTACTGCTACTCATAAATGTAAAAATGCTGCAGTCATGCAAGATTTGCGTACACGAATGTAAATACACTGCATTATCTTTGCATTATAGCAGTCGGTAATTGTGTTCACAAAAGCAGGCTGAAATCGATATGCGATCAAAATTGCAGTGAATTTTGTTTTGTTGCGCGAGTGTTGCAGGTGCAGGATGGCTGAACAAAATATGTGAGTAAAATAATAGAATATTTAATATATTTTGCGAAATTTTGTTGTTCTTTTCTGTTATAAAGTTAAAATACATGATTTATAACATTTTAGGAATGAAGGTGAACAAAATGGTTCATGCTCATTCTCAATAAACTGATTAGAAATTATTATCAACCTTCAGACTCAACGTTTAATTGTAGGTACCTATAAGTACGAAATTCAACATTTCGTTGATTTTCTCATACGAAAATTGTTTTTAAAAACGTCATCGGGAAATTCTATTTTTGATTTTAGAAAATATTTGTTTTTTGTTTCAATTCTTTTTAATCAAAAGAATCATTCTGCTCCTTTTTCTTATATTTCCCAGATTTGTTCCATTCAAAAGATCAAAAACCAATCCTACTATTAATTTTTTTTGGCCTTTTTGCGAAACAGCCAACTCGCGTCACTGAAAGAACAATTTTAATTTCTGCCATTTTTGTTTTCTTTGATTACTGTCTACTTTATTTTGCATTTATGAACTGTTTTTTGACGTTGTAGAGACGTTGAATAAATATTTCATGCATGCCATGTGCAACAATATTGCAATTATGAACTCAGCCGTAATACAACGTTCGTATTTTTGTTCTAAACGTATTTTCAATTTAATTTATTTGTTTGCTTTTTTTAAATTTATTTTGTAACCTAATTTATTTTATGAAGTTAAAATATCAAGTAACATAATTCTAGACTTTCAAGGAAAAGATGCTTGTATCTTATTATTGTTAGCAACACTGTCTTTATTGAATAAATAAATAAATAAATAAATAAATAAATGAATAAATAAATAATAAATAAATAAATAGATAAATAAATAAATAAATATGAGATACAAAGCAATTGCGTGTGATAACGAAATATCAATACAGAAGTGCGCTCTCTCGTCTGCTTGTGCAGACTCGCTCCCGAGTTTATTAATTACATACTTAATCTTTTTGATTATACATAAAAAAAACAATTTTGTGTGCATCATTTAACCTAAAACTCGCCATATAACATGTGACTTTTCGAATGTACTAGCTCTTTACTGTAGCATTTTAAGGTTATTAAATTAAATATAATTTCGTATTTGCTTCTTTGAGTTATAAGAGTTTTTCCTTTGTTATTCAACTACCCGTTTAAATTCTCTCTTTCTTTCTTGGTGAGTGCATTTTTTTGGTATATGTTCCTTTGTATATGAAAACTATAGTACTCTCATGGTGGAAGTCGAATGGGGCGACATCTAATGTATGCCGGCAACCCTTACTCTTTTTTTTTTTGCAGAGAGCTTATGGAGGTTTTAAATGATATTTATTGACATTTTTTGGATAATTGCATCCAAAAAATCCTCTTGCTCCTACCACCAATTTTCGACGCTTAAAGACTCACCAAATCGAATTTTACACCTCACATTTTGCAGCGCCACCACCAGGATCCGGACAACCCTAAAAAAAACTCGCCATGAGAGTACTATAGTTCTCATATACAAAGTATGTTCTGCCATAGAAGCATAAGTGAGCCTACACAAATCCGCATTGTTTTTATTGCATGCAACAACAAAAAAATCAATCGAGTGTCTGTGCTGAAGAAGTGTTCTCCTAACCTCATCGTCATAACAACAACAAATTAGCCCATCAGTTTATATTAAAAAGCTGCATCTTTCTTGCTTTCTTCTACTGCCAGCTGCTGTATACATATTCAAAATCTATCATCGTCTACGCTGCTGTTTCAGTCTGATTAGCAAATACCTCTGCTTCTTCTCTTAATAAGCTAATATCTATTTTGCTATCAGACTTACCTTTACGGGTAAGTTCTTTTTAGTGTAGTTCTGCCAAGCAATTCATTTTTGGCCTTTTGGGTACTTCACCTAACTCTCTTTGGATTTTGTTTTGTTTATTTACATAAAGGGTGGTTAAATTTCAAGGGCCGATGTTGATTTTGAATAAAACACAAACTATTTAGGAAATTATTGTAATTTTTTTTTATTATGATATATTGGTATTACTCAATTATGTATGGAACAAAATATCGGCCAAATGGGCGCCGCGACCACGGCGGCACACCTCCATCCGATGGTCCAAATTTTCGATGACCCTGAGGCATAATGGAGGTTCTATGCCGTTAATGTGTCGAATTATATCATCCTTTAGCTCTTGAATTGTTGCTGGCTTATGGACGTACACCTTTTCTTTCAAATAACCCCAAAGAAAAAAGTCCAACGGTGTCAAATCACATGATCTTGGCGGCCAATTGACATCGCCATTACGTGAGATAACACGGCCATTGAATTTGTTGCGCAAAAGAGCCATTGTTTCGTTAGCTGTGTGGCAAGTGGCACCGTCCTGCTGAAACCACATATCGTCCACATCCATATCTTCCAATTCGGGCCATAAAAAGTTCGTTATCATCTCACGATAGCGAACACCATTCACAGTAACTGCCTGACCGGCCTCATTTTGGAAAAAATACGGCCCGATGATGCCGCCAGCCCATAAACCGGACCAAACAGTCACTCTTTGTGGGTGCATTGGTTTTTCGACAATCACTCTTGGATTCTCATTCGCCCAAATGCGGCAATTCTGTTTATTGACGAATCCACTGAGGTGAAAATGTGCCTCATCACTGAAGATGATTTTCTTCGAAAATTGATCATCCACTGTTGCCATTTCTTGCCACCATTCTGCCCATTCACGACGTTTGGAATGGTCAAGAGGCTTTAGTTCTTGAGTCAATTGCACCTTGTAAGCGTGTAAATGCAAGTCTTTATGCATAATGTTCATCAACGACGAGCGTGAGAGGTGCAATTGTTGGGCACGACGACGAGTTGAGGTGGACGGCTCTTCAGCCACACTATCGCGAACAGCAGCAATATTTTCTGCAGTACGAGCTGTACGAGCATGCACTGGTGTTCTCACATCTTCTACAGACCCGGTTTGCTCGAATTTTTCCACGATTTTTGCGATTGTACGCACATTTGGACGATCAAATTGACCAAAAAAATCACGAAGTGCACGATATGCATTTTGATTTGAACGCCCATTTTCATAATAAGTCTGGATAACTTTAACACGTTGTTGGATTGTGTATCTCTCCATGGTTCAAATTGAGTAAGTCTGAAATAGAGAAATGTCAAATAAAATTCGGAAAAAAACTTGGCGTTTAGGTGTGGTTCACATTCAACATCGGCCCTTGAAATTTAACCACCCTTTACATACACTACATACTTGATACAACCTGCCAACGATCGTGAGCGAGTTTCATCTCTGCCCTTCAGCCTCATCTGGCTGTTAACATCGTTGGATATACACCACTGATATTAACTAAATTGCACACAGTGAACTCTTCTGGCATCTTGTACAGCGGTTTGTGCATTTTGTACAGCAGTTTCGGATTTGGTTCGTGCCTTGACTACCTGTATTTTTAATTCGAGTACACCTTTGTCACCTTTGTATACATAAACTATAGTACTCTCATGGTGGAAGTCGAATGGGGCGACATCTAAAGTATGCCGGCAACCCTTACTCTTTTTTTTTTGCGGAGAGCTTATGGAGGTTTTAATCGATATTTATTGATATTTTTTGGATGCAATAATCCAAAAAATAGTCTCCTCTTGCCCCTACCACCAATTTCCGACGCTTAAAGACTTCCACAATCGAATTTTACACCTCAAATTTTGCAGCGCCACCACAAGGGTCAGGGTAACCCTAAAAAAACTCGCCATGATAGTAATATAGTTTTCATATACAAAGAGTAGGTACACTAATGCCCAAAAACTACAAACCTTGACTCTTGGATTCGTAACATTTTTTTCCGCAAATTCAAAATCAACATTGGAAAATGTCATTAATTAACCCCCATTTCAATTCCTTTCAAATTTCAATGGTTATTCATCTCTGATCTTCATCCTGTTTGCTGGATTGGCAATATGAAAATCACCAAGTGGATTTCTAATGGTTCTAACAAAATGGCAAACAGAAATAAAAATACAAATTATTTAAAAACTAGATCTAAGTATAATCCACCCAACCTTAACTCCGTCCATAATCCAAAAGATACAATACCACCTCACTCAAAAGACTCCTTAATGCATCAATGTAAACGCGTATCTTTCAGATCTAACCCTACATCCAACCCCTCTCCTAGGCTTGAGCACTTCCCCAATTGGCGCGAACTATAATAATTTCATCCATTCACACACCTTAAATCCAACTTCACAATCATCTATCCTAAATCCTTTTCCTTCAACTCGCTCTTCCATTTCTAACACTTCTAATTTTACTCATCTCTTCTACTTCCCCCTACTTTTGACCCTATGTTTCCACCCTCCGTCAGGCTTACGGCTAAATTTGCTAACCAGAAGCCTTTTGTTGATGAGTTCAATGGCCGTTATACGATGGCTAGACTACGTGATAACAAACTCTATGACTGTGTCCGCCTGTACCTTGCGTTTTTACATGACAAGCCTGACTCGGTTTGCATCGATGGGAAAACTAAAACAAACGACATTGTTTCCATATTAAAAGAAGGCCTACCAACGGATCCCTCTGCCCTTTATAAAATTTTTACCCGTTTTCACGAAAGTTTTAATATTACATCTTCTACAGTTTCAAATGACCTTGCAACCTAAGCTTCACATGTTAGTTCCAACCGTTTTTTTATCCTCAAAACGTACGCAAAAACCTCCTTTTTAACAAAAATTCAGTCTCTCAGCCAGCTTCTATTAACTTAACCCCTGCAACCTTATCCCTTTACTACCAAAAAGTTAGAGGTTTACGTACCAAAACTAATAATGTGTTTCTTAACTCCCAAAACCTACCTTTTGATACCTACGCCCTAACTGAAACAAATCTTTGTCCCAGTTTTCTTGATTCAGAGTTATTCTCTTCCAATTTTGTTGTTTTTCGTGCAGATGGTCAAAGTAATTATAATGCTCCCTCCGGGCTTGCTGTTCTCTTAGCAGTACACAGCCATATAAATGCTACTTTAGTTAATATTTCTAGTTCTCCACTCTACGAATATGTATGTGTAAAAATGTCCGTCTCTAACCGGTGTTTCTATGTTCTCTGTTGTTAATTTGTTATATACGTCCTTCACAGCCCGTTCTTGCATATCAATTAATTACTGATTCCTTTGATTCCTTGATTGAGGGTGTGGATTCAAGCGACGATTTCATTATCGTCGGTGATTTCAATTTACCTGATCTACTTTGGATACCATCGGATGATGAATCATGTTTCGTTCCTTGTAATCCCACTTCTGAAAAAGAATTTCTTTTCGAATGTCGATCGTCTTTTTGAATTAGGGCTTTTTCAATTAAGCGGAATATCTAACAACCTTGGCCGTCATCTTGACCTAATCTATTCATCAGACCCATGTAATTTTGTTGTGACTGAAAACTCCCATCTTCTCTCCACCCTCGACCTCTATCACCCTCCTCTTTTTCTTCTTTTCACATATGATCAAGGAATTCCTATATGTAATTAATTCTGAAATATCTTATTATTTCAATTTTCGTAAGGCTGATTTTAATGAACTTATTATCCTTTTAAACAATATTGATTACAACCTATTTATAAATCCTTATACTCCCATTGACATTGCTATTTCTTTTTTTTTATAATGCTATCTTTGAATGTCTTATTAAATGTGCCCCTTACCTGCCTCAAAAAAGTTGTTATCGCCCTATTGCAAAACCTTCGGCAATACCCAAGCTCTTTGAAAGTATTGTCTATGATTCTCTTAGCTTTCATTGTTGTATCAATGCCAAAAAACATGAATTAATAGCAAACTATGTGCCGATATGTGACCTGGAAGCAAATATTTATTCTGCAGCTAATTGTCTACCGAACAAAGCTACCTTACAAAAAAATCCGAGTGGTACGATTTTGAATGCGAAAGTTTAAGAAAAAAGTGTTTTCAGCTTCTTAATCTGCTGCGAAAATATGATGCACAGACCATAAAAACAGTATATGTCCAAATCAATAAACAATATAAAATGATGTGCAAAGCAAAAAAGGAAGCCCATTTTGAAAAACTGGCATTCCAGTTAAGTCACAGCAGAGATTCGGCCGAGTTTTGGTCATTAACAAGAAAATTATCAGGAAATTTTAATACTAAAGATACTGCCATCATACCAGTGGATTACGGGAACACTACACCTCCCTTTTGTACTTACCAAATCAGATAAAATGGAACTATGCACAGCCTCTTGTCAAAGACGAAATTCTAGATAAGAATATTGAACTGGAAGAAGTTAAAGTGATACTAAGTTCTTTAAGAGACGGCAAAGCAGCAGGGTCAAACGGAAATCCAGCTGAGTTTTTGAAATACAGCACAGATTCTTTCAAAGAAAATTTGACCAATGCATTGAACATAATTGTGTGTATGGGTAAACGATAACAAAAAACTCAGTGAATTTCAGGCTGGATTTCGTGCTGGTTATTCAACAGTAATGTTGATAACATCTTCATACTTACCTGTATAGCTCAAATGAAGTTGAACCAAAATCAAAAATTGTACACAGTATTTGTGGATTTCAGAGCGGCCTTTGATACGATAAACCGAAATTCGATGTTCTATAAGCTACACAATTTAGGATTATCTTCAAAGATTGTCGGAGCACTACAAAAACTTTATCAACAATCAACGGCATATGTATATTGTAAAAGGAAAGGAGCTCTCAGAAAAATTAGAAATAAACCGTGGAGTTAAGCAAGGCTGTAATCTTAGCCCTCTACTATTCGCACTCTATTTAGATGATCTTGTGGACTCACTTACATGTGGATTAGAAATAGGCAGCACAAAGGTAAAAGTCATCATGTACGCAGACGACATAGTTATACTCGCAGAATCAGCTAGTTCACTGCAGTTAATGATCAATAAATTGTACGGGTATTGCACAATGTTGGGCTTAGAGGTCAACGTTAAAGTTATGATTTTCCAAGAAGGTTCAGGCAGGATAGCGGCAAGTGAAAGATGGAAATATGGTGAACACAACTTAGAGGTAGTAAAATAATACACCTACCTAGGAATGGAGCTAACTTATACAACCTCAACACAGAAAAGCACCTGAAAATGAGAGTAGATAAGGCTAAAATAGCAATAAGCACAAATTGGAAAAGAATTTTTAGCAATAAACTTATAGCTGTTAACTCGAAATATAGTGTGTTTAATGCAACAGCGCAATCGATACTCTTTTATGGTGCACAAGTTTGGGGTGGTCAGCGATTCGATGTAGTGAAATACTTGCTACGTTTTTTCCTTAGGAAAATTTTTTATTTGCCAATCAACACACCTAAATATATGTATTATCTTGAGTCGGGTTTACCATCACTTTTTATCTCATCGTTAAAGCTACATGCTGATTATTTATCAAGAGTAGTTAAAATAGATGAAATACGGCTACCAAAGCTGATACTGCGGCATGCAGTGCAAAAGAATATTCTTTTTGCCAAAAATTGGAGTAAACTGGCTGCAGATTGTGGTATAGTGCTAAAACTTTCTGAAGTTAGAATGAACTAATGGAAACAGACATTTTATAAAGTTATCCGGACAACTGATGAGAATGAGAGATACTCTTTTATTTTTCCAGAACTGTTTCCAGCTGTTTGTTATTCTTCTATCTATTTCCTTTTCCTCTTTATTTGAAAGTGAAATGAGCTGCCCCACGTATATATAATCTTCGACATACTCTATTTGTTTTCCATCTACAAAAATGTCTCTCTGCTCTCCTTTGCTCAATAGTTTAGTTTTTTTCGGCATTCATTTTCAGTCCAGCTCTCGCACAATGTTCTTCTAAATCTCTAATCATTCTCTAGCTATATCATCGTTTGAGGTCGCAAATAAGATTATGTCATCGGCAAATCGTAGGTTATTGAGGTATATTTTGATAAGGTGAACTTTTTTATTGAATATTTGTTTGTTGATTTGTGGGCTTCAGGTCAGAAATAAAACAATTTCGTTTTTTGTTCACGACGTTTCGTCCATGTCTATGGACATCATCAGGTGAAAACCAAAAAGGAAATCTATATTTGCATTGATAAATATAAATTGACAAATTTTGCATTTTTACAATAACAACATTCACTCACAATAAATATTTATAAAGTTAAAAGTTTAAAACATATTACAGCTCAAAAAGAAAAATCGTTGAACTTAGCACCAAAAAGTTAGACTCACAAGAAACAAAATAAAAGAATTTTTAAAAGGTTTATAAACATGAATCTGGTGTTAAAACTGTCTCCTCTTCTCCAACAAGTGTTTGTATTTGTTTAATATTTGGGGACTTATTTCATTATATTTTTGTATGGCTTCTACTTATTCATCACCAGGGCCGGCGGCGCAGCCCAAACGAGCGCCCTGTGCAAAATTTAACTTTTGCGCCCCTTATTTTCATTACCTACTTCGGTTCTTAAGCCATTTCCACATTACTCATCAGGTAGGCTCTTGAATGCGTTTGAAATGGTTCCTATTTTAAGAGAGACAAAAAGAGAAAATCGTGTTTGACATTAAAAAAAAAAACCACCCTCATTCATTTCGTTTGGAAGAGTTGAGCCCATAAGATTGAGAGATTTTGCTTTTGTGCAGAATTTAAATCTGCACAGTCAACGTCGGTCGCACTGCTTATTGTGGGATATCTTCATTTCAAACAAAAATCAACGTTTGAGTTCATTTTTCTATCAAAAAATTTGGTTGAGTGACTTTCCATATATGTGCAAATCTGAAATTTGCACATTTCTACTCAAAAGATTGTATGGGAAATAAAAATGAGTATATTTATTTGTATGGGGATTTTCGAGTGAAACGAATTAATTTAAAAAAATTGAATTAATTTATTCTTGGCGTTGATTTTGGTACTTATACGAAGGATTTTTTTTTTGCAAAATGATAAAATGGTTTAATTCGCTTGTTTAGAAATTATTTGATAGTGACATAGTAAAAAAAAATAATTTAAAAAAAAATAAATAAAGCAGGTTAATATAAAAACAATGAAAACATATGAATGTAGTTTTTTTGTGAGTGTGAGTTTGCGCCCATGCAGCTCTGCGCCCCGTGCATTTGCACATCTTGCACATATGGTAGGGTCGGCCCTGTATCATCATGAGAAAAGCCCCCGATTTGATTTGTATATCCAATATTTCACTTGAGAAGGTTTAAATTATCAAATGAACATAACACTTACCTCACCACCCTTTTCACGGGCAACCCTACTCAGTCGATGACATCGATCAATACCTATTGTACAAATCGACGGATTGCATTGCGTCAAATACCGTCCACTGCCACACCCAACGTCACAAACAACCGATCCGGCATCCAAAGCGCCCAAAAATTGTGCAACCTTAGGGCGAATCGTCCCCGATGGTTCCTCACACTTTTCATAAACTTCGTGAACATATGCCTTTTCCAGGGCAGCTGAACGTCCGCTGGCATCATTATTCTTCCTTTGGTTGCTGCTACATCGACTACTATGAGTCTCACCTACCGCGGCTTCAAATTTCTTGCGGTTTCTCGGGGAAGTAAGTCCTAGGTTATATTGATCCCGGTTTGAAAGTACAGTTGCTGCTCCCACAGCTGGTGGTTTTGGACTCGTTGCTGGTGTAGTCGTCGTTTTTATCGTTGAATTATTGTATGTCGTTATTGTTATAGATGAAATTGGGGACGAACACGCCGACGGAACACTTACCCTAGGTGAAGGTGTAATTGTTGTAGTCGTTGTCGTCATCGAAAATCTTCGTCGTTGTTGTGGCTGTTTTTCGTGTTGAGTCTTTCCATCTGTAAAAATGTCAACAAAATAAAAATGGTTGTGTTACAAAATAGCATTTTAACCAACAAAAAAATTTGAAATTCTCGAAACATAAAAATGGTGGGTACCTAATAATAAACTTTAAACTTGAACTACTGGCTTTGAGCCCGATCGTTGCTGATGCGGGTTTTTTTCACATGAACAAAGACAAGACAATGGTCATGCTTTTGAATAATCTATAGTAAATATTATACATAAGTATTTTGGAAGCTGTAGGAAACCTTCTCCATCTCCACGAATAATAAAGCTTATGTGAGATTACCTTTAGATCATCCACCAAATTATCATAATGGGGTGTACAATTGTATGTGTTGTACTATTCGAATGCACATTTAAATTATCATACCCTTATACGATATATTTATATTGCATTTGTAATTAATCTGAACTTCTTCCGACAAACAAAATAACACAACCCATGTGTTATATATAAGGTTGAGAATTCGAAATTTAATTTCGAAAAATTGATATCAGCTGGTGGATATTTAAAAAAAAAAATACCTACCTGATAAGCCTCGTGGTCAATCAGCCAAGGTAAAACTTCCTTTCTGGGATTAATCGTCGAATAGTAAAGTCTTCTTACTATTATTCAACTGACACATCGACTTAAATAGAAGATTTTTTTTCTGTAGCGTCTGGGATCGATCTTCTACCCCATCGTAAATGTAAGATAAAAAGTTATTATATTAAAGTAAATATCAAATTAGTTAATTTACGCATATATCTAGTTTTTGGTGCAGCGTGGCGTTTATACGCGATTAATCGAGAAAGTTTTTTTTTTGATTAATAAAGACCGATTTTTACTTTCATATTAGAAAGTTATAAAGAAATAAGTCAAAAAAGAATTTGCGATTGAACTGTTCACCGAATTCGCACAAGTAAAACGTGGCTCATTCCTGGCGTAAATCCCATAAGAAGCATTAATGAAAAATTGAATAATTTAGTCGTCGACAGTACTACTAATTTGAGAATTGCACGAAAGCTGGAAAAGCTGTATTCAAGAGGCGAGCCAAGAGTTAGCTGTCAGTGATTTCAAGAGCGTAATCTAAGCAGATGATTTCTAATCAGGAATTAGGGGTTGGCCGTGGCGCGATGGTATGCGTGGTCGCCTGTCAACCTCACAGGTCACAGGTTCGATCCCTGCCGTAGTTCTATGTCATGTTTTTATTCTGTTATAATTGATCATTGTTGGGCCGCTGGTTTACTCATTACATGTTGTTCAGGCATAACACTAACAACATGTGATTGAGTAAATACTAGTATGATCAACAAATATGACAATGAACAAAATAATGCGAATTATAAAGGGACATTAATATAAGACACGGCATTTCTCCGCTTTAGCCTAGCCGCCAACCCTGGAGATAAAATCTGAGACAACCACCACCTTCAAAAAATTATCTTACAAAATTATATATTACAATTTATTGATATAAGTATATATAAACTAAGATATTAGACTGAGAACAATATTTTTAAAAATATTTCTACTTAAACATAAGTCAATATTTTGATAAATCGAATTGAACTCAGAACTGGATCGTGAAATCGGATCACATTTACCATAATTAGTGAAGGAACGAGGAACAAAAAAGAGTGTTTCCCTCGTCCTCAACTGCCTTGAAGGAGCATACAAAGAAAAAAGAGAAAGAAGTTTAGGACAATCAATTTGATTACAGAAAGTATCCCTAGCAAGCATAATTAAATAATACCTTCGTCTAGCTTCAAGAGATTTTAAATCGATTAATAAACATCTATCCCTATATAGCTAGGTAAGATATTATCAACCCAATTTAGTTTCCGCAACGCGTACCTCGCGAATTTTTTTTGAACCGATTCAATCCGATTTATACATTGGACACCAAATACAACATGCATACTCAAGGATTGATCTTATGAGAGATATATACAAAGATTTAATCGTGTAAGGGTCCGAAAATTGCTTTGAATTACGAATGATGAATCCTAATAGTTTATTAGACTTAGAAATTATATAGTCCAAATGCAATTGGAATGATAATTTTGAATCAAAAATAACTCCTAGGTCCTTATGGCTATAAATTGACTCAAGTATCATATCAGAAATATGGTATAAGTGATTGATAGCACTAAGCGACCTAGTAAATGTAATGCTTTTACATTTACTTACATTTAAAAACAAACGATTTTCACAACACCATGCTGACACTGCATCTAAGTCAAGTTGAAGTCTATGACAATCAAGCTCACTTTTAATAGACCTAAATAGCTTTAGATCATCCGCGAAGAGTAAACAATTCGAAAACTGAATACTATGAGGTAAATCATTTATAAATAATATGAACAGGAGAGGTCCTAAATGGCTGCCTTGGGGAACACCTGAATAGTTAAAAATCTCCTTAGACACCACTGTTCCAATTTTTACACTTTGCTTACGGTTAGTCAAATAATTTTCAAACCACTTAAGAAGACTAGAGTGAAAGCCTAAACATTTTAGTTTCATTATCAAGATATTGTGTTGAACTCTGTATAAATGGCATCAACCTGGTCTCCACATTCAATTCCTTTTATGCAGAAATTTGCAAACAAGGCTAAATTTGTTACTGTCGATCTACCACTGACGAAGCCATGCTGATCCATTGAAATACCTGAACTTACTTCATCATAAATGCATTTTTTCACAATCGCTTCAAAAACTTTGGGTATTAATTTCAGTTTTGAAATTGGTCTGTAATTAATAACATCTTGCTTAGATTCTGATTTATATATTGGACTTATTATCGATAACTTCCACTCTTCCAAAAAGTCACCCGTAGAAAGTGATAAGTTAAATAATTTAGTAAGTGGAACTGCAAGACCCAGAGCACACAATCTAAGAAAACCTGAGCAAAAATTATCTGGGGATTGTTTAAAATCACAATTCAAGGATGAAATGTAAAGAAAAACTTGATCAACTGACAAGCTTAAGCACCCTAGATCAGTTATTGTTTCACCATCACCACAAATTGCATGTGAAATCGGAAGAGAATCAACAACATAATTAGACTGGAAATAAGACGCAAACATATCATATATAACAACTTCATCACTGAAGACTGATTAAGGTAATTCATACTAGTAGGAATACCATATGACTTACGTTTTGAATTAACAAATTTCCAAAAGGCCCGAGAGTCACTCCTAATGTTGTTTTCGATAGAACACATGTATATCTATTATAGACATACTTTTTTAGATTTTCATATTCTTTTCTGCATCGTAAATATCGAAGACGTAAGCCAGGATCCTTTCTGTAATTTTTATGCACCTTAGAAAGTTTGTTTTTAAGATTAATTAATCTGTTATTAAACCAAACAGGTTTATTTCTATGTTTTATTTCCTTAAATGGAACAAACAAATCATATGCTTCCTCAATTTTAGCAATAAAGGAATGATAACACTCCTTTAAGTCACGAGAACAAAGAGTAACATCCCAATTAATTGCGTTAAAAAAGTGGTCCATGCCAGCATAATCACGAACTGAGCTCATTTCGTGTTTATGGAAATCTAATTTATCATAATTCAATAGCTTAAGATTAAATTGTAAAGCAAAATGATGAATACTATTTTTAAATATTGGAGTTTCTGACTTATTTAAATTAGCCTCTAATTCATCGTTAATAAATACCAAATCTAAGATTCGACCTGAAGTGTTTAAAACATAGTTGAGTTGATTCAAACTAAATGCTAACATATTGTCTATAAAACTGCACTCAACTTCACTTAAGACATTAGAAGGAACTAGACATTTATCTTTTTCAGAGTAAATCCATTTAATATGAGGGAGGTTAAAATCCCCCAAAATAACAATATTAGAATTAGGCCCTATCGTACTATACACTAAACGAATATTTTCAATATGTGTCTCATAAATATTTATACTTGAATAAGGTGGAATATAATATGATACAATAAAATAAATTGAATCACAGCTACATGGCAAACTAACTTCAACACATAATTGTTCTACAGTTTTGAATTCCAGTGGAACCTCTCTACATATTAAATATGACCTTAATGCTAGTAACACATCTATCTCTCCTGAACGCATTATAATCTGCAGAGCGGCACAGTTCAGCTGAAAGTATATCATCAGATAGATAGGGTAGAAGACGAATTCTGAATATCGTTCAACACAGAATTACTTTTATTACCTTTAGCACCTTTTTTTACATATGCAGGTCTTTTTAGAATTTTTAGCAGGCTTATTCGAAGATAAAATAGGTTCATTGCCCATACCTTTCATTTGCAACCGAGTGTGCCGTTGAGAAAGCGCATTGTCATCGAGCGCAGCAAGCGGGGGCAGACTTTTGCAAACGAGAGGTTCAGGCAAGCAGTTATAGAGCTCATTAATTATGTTAAAACAATTAGCAATAGAAATTTTTATGCAAGAATCACACTTCCAGAAAACATTTGCACAATTTTGAAGCAAAGATAAGTTCGTTTCCGAAATGTTAACACATTGACTATGAAACTTTAGAGAACAAATACCACAAGCAATTAGATTTTCATCAATTGCGCTCTTGCATATAGTACACTCAGATATAATAGACAACGATGACAAGACGACTGTACTATACAACAACTAGTCGAAGACTTTCCATACACCTTTCCTTTCCCTTCCCTTCCCATCACTATCCTTCACGCCCGCGCTGTGTTGAACAACATATAAAGGGCACACCATCCCCTTGAGCGCGCGCAAATTATAAAAAAAAAAAATACACAGTTAACCTCATTATTTAACTCTCGCGCTCGAAAGCCTCGCTCCTCCCGGCCTAATATCGTAAAATGTCGGTAAACGGTATAAAATAAAATGAAACGTAGGCACATAAGATCTGGAGAAACTAACACTAGTGATCTTTAAAATTTGGGCTGCTCCTAACACCATCGTCATTCCTTCCGCGAACAGATATTCTCAAAAAATTGCGTTGAAAAGGATATAAAGTATAAAAAAAAAAGTAAAAGAAATCAAAAAAATTAAAAGCTAAGTTATAGAAACTAAATACATAGTGAATAATAAAAGTTCAATTACAAGAAAGAAAAAGTTCCGTAAATTATACACAAAAAAAAATAATAAGAAAGTAGAAGCATTTAAAAAGTGAATAAGTGGTATAATCAGATAAGAAAATAAGTGATATATGTTAGAGTGTGAACACGTTAGAGTGTAGGCATGTTTGAGTGTATTCTACATTGTATTCTTGTTTTGAGTGTAAATGTACAATAAACAGATCTGCGAATGTTTTTGTTGAATGTTGAGTGAGTCGAGAGCAAAAGACCGGACGCAGCATGCGCCGCAGAATTGTTAAACTTGTTGTTATTAGTTATTATTCCTAGCATCAGAAGTGAAATTGATCCCTCCCTGTCCCTAGCGCTAATTTAAAAAATAAATATTTTTTTTTGTTGTTGATAAAAATATTACCTAGAAGGATAAATGAAATATTCAGTGCTTATTTCTTAGTTGCGTGGATAAACGTTTGTGTTTGCTCGAACTAAGACAAGAACGGGGAAGTGAAACGAGCGCAACTGTGATTCTCGTTGCCCTTTACTTGGTTGTGGTAGTGACCGTTTGTTTTTACCGAAGCCATTCTGTTTATGCGTTGCAAATTAAAACAAGGGCAATTAAATTAAAAGATCCCAACTGGGAAACCGTTTGCCTTTTACTTGATTGTGTTGGTGTTCGTTCAATATTTCCGAAGTGAAACTGTAAGCCTAGAAAATGAAAAGAGTGCAACTGTGAATCCGTTTCATTTTTCTTGACTGTGTTGGTGTTCGTTTAATATTTCCCAAGTGAATCTGTCAATAAAAACAAAGGCGAGAAAATAAAAATAGCGCAGCTGTGTATCTGTTTACCCTAAACTTGGATGTGTTGCTGCTCGTTTGAGTGTTTCGAAGTTCGTGTGGCTACGTGTACGCGATTGCAACTCAAGCAAAAGCGGTAAAATTTAAAATCGAATCTGTGTGCCTGTTTTCTCCATCCTTTTTCATGGTTGTGCGGTACTTGTTTTGAAGCTCGAATGTTTATGATATAAAAAGGAAAAAGAAATAAAACTGATAATAAAGAGATTCACCAAAATAAATAGAAAAATATCTGTGTTTATGTGTGTGGTTGAAGTGGGGAATTTTTCTGAAATTAATAAAACAGAAGCTGAAGATAAAAAGAAAAATAATAGAGAAGAAATAGAATAAGGAAGGAAAAGAAGAAAAATAGAGTGAGGTAATATTTTTCTTAAACTACTGTGAGGCTGGTAAGTTCTTTTTTCTTTTACAAAATTTAAAATGCCAAGAGGAAAACGAAATGCAAAAACACAGAGCGAAGGCTCGATGGAAGCCGATCTGACGTTAGAAGGAGAGAACGAAGGAATAAGCCAAAGTACACACATCATTACAGCAGATGCTATATGCCAAATGTTGAATTCTGTTGTACATCAGCGAGATAGAATTGCCACCGTTGGTTTTCCTTGTTTCCGTGTTGATGTGCAAAAATGGTGCGCTGATTTTGACGCTAGGGTAAGTCGGGACCAGCTACAAGGTTATGATATTGTACCTCGAGTAGAAAATGCCCTGCTAGGGAGGGCAAAAACTTGGTACAAACAATTTGGATATCAACAATACACGTGAGTCGATTTAAGGGCGGCTATTATTCACACATTTTCGAGTGGTGCTGATGTTGTGACACAACTCAGAAAAGTCGCAAACTCAGAAAGTAAAGAATTCGCAACTTACACCGAGTTTGTAATGGAAAAAGTTTCTCAGATAAACCGACTGCCATTCGAAGTCCCCGAAAATATGATTGTACGAATTGTAGTCGGAAACATTTCAGAAGTTGGCTTGCGAAACTCTTTAACATTTGTCATGCCAGATACAGTCCGAGGCTTGATTGACCATTTGTCCTCCATTCGCGAAACTCCTAACCGAAAACCTGACGTCTTAGCTTCTCGCGCGTTTCCACAAAAATTTAATGAAGTACAACCAGCCGGTCCTACTGAAAAACGTCCCCGTTTGGAAATAGAAAGACGTTGTTTTGAGTGTGGTAAATTTGGACATCTTAAAGCAAAATGCCCCCGACAGCCGACAGGCCCAACAACGAAGCAGCATTGTTGAAAAGGCACCGAGTGCAAAAAATTGTACATTTTGCCGAAAGGCAGGACATGAGGAAAATACCTGCTGGGCAAAGCAAAGGGCTGAACGAAAGAACGTTAATTTTTGCCGAAATCATAATTCTTCCGAAGGAACCACAGTTGTCGTGCCGTCCCTTGAACATGGACAATGAAGATGATCGAAATGGTACGTTATATATAGTCTGTGTTTTGACATAAGTCATCTGGTTGTGCCAGGAACGATAGTTAAAGACAGATTTACGATTTGAGGAATAGCCTCTTAAGTAGGAAATAATTTTGATCATAGACAAGCTTAAGATTGCCTCTGAGCTATGAATCTGTTCAGAATTTGAAAATAATTCTGGTCATAGACAGGCTTCAGATTGCCTCTGAGCTATTAATCTGTTCAGAATTTGAAAATAATTCTGGTCATAGACAGGCTTAAAATTGCCTCTGAGCTATGAATCTGTTAAGAATTCGAAAATAATTCTGGTCAATGGTCATAGACAGGCTTAAGATTGCCTCTGAGCTATGAATCTGTTCAGAATTTGAAAGTAATTTTGGTCATAGACAGGCTTAAGATTGCCTCTGAGCTATGAATCCGTTCAGAATTTGAAAATAATTTTGGTCATAGACAAGCTTAAGATTGCCTCTGAGCTATGAATCCGTTCAGAATTTGAAAATAATTTTGGTCATAGACAAGCTTATGATTGCCTCTGAGCTATGTACCTGGTAAAAGTATAAATTCAGTGAAGACATAGTCAAGCTTAAGATTGCCTCTGAACTATAAAACCTAGTGGTTTAAAGTTTATCTGAATTTACATGGTTTCAGAAAATTAAATCACTGGCACAATGAGATTTTTTTTTCTTTTTCTGTTTTTTTTTTTTGTTGTATTAAAATTTCAAATTGTTACAGAAATTTCGAAGTCAACCATGCCTATCCAGAAGTAATGAATGAAAGCTATCATACTTAAGGACATGGAATGTCGCCGCGCCATCATATTATTTTTTTTGTGTTATTGTTCTTTGTTCTATTTTATTTGTTTTCAATGTTTTTTTTTTTTTTTTTTCTTAAGTTTTTGATTTGTGAATATGAATTAAGATTTTAATTTTTTTCGATAATTAAAAAATGAAGCAAAAATTACTCTTTTGATTTCATCGAGAGCGATGAAAAGGTGCAGGATGGCCGTGGTAGAGTGTGAACACGTTAGAGTGTAGGCATGTTTGAGTGTATTCTACTTTGTATTCTTGTTTTGAGTGTAAATGTACAATAAACAGATCTGCGAGTGTTTTTTAGTTAGTCGAGTAAGTCGAGAGCAAAAGACCGGACGCAGCATGCGCCGCAGAATTGTTAAACTTGTTGTTATTAGTTATTATTCCTAGCATATATTCTAAGAAAGAAAATATGAAATAAAAAAAAGAATCAGTAAAGGAAAGAAAGAGAAAAATAAATATTTTTAAACCCAAAAAAAGGGGAAGAAAAAGTTTAAAATTTGAAAAGAAACAGATAGAGATAAATAAAAATAAAAGGAAAGAAATAGGTTATCTCTTTTCAGTTTTTTTTCGTTATTCTGTTTACATTATATTTATTTTTAATAATTACTTTGTTAATTAATTTTCATTTGTGAATCTTAACCCCTATTTCGAGGGAGGGAATACTAATCAAGTAAAAAAAAAGAATAACAAAGAAAAAAAGAAAAACAATCAACACCTCTGCCTATACATATAACAATATTCTAACGATAGTCCTCTTTCTGATGTCAAGAACTCACCCCTCCGACGAGCTGGAAAGTACGGAGACAAGCAGACCTATGTAGGCCGATTTCTAGAAAGTGGACAATCCCTTGTGTCATCGGCCTGAAGGACAAGTTGGTTTGTAACTGTAGTTACTTAAATCCAGTCACGTGAACCCTAAAGATCTGAGACCAATCAGCTTATCATCATTCCTTCTTAAGACATTTGAACGTTTGATTGATATCCACTTAAGGGCAAATATTGAAAAGTCCCTCCTCTCAAAGGCCCAACATGCCTACAATAAAGGGAAATCGGTTGAAACGGCTCTACACTGTATAGTACGTACAATCGAACGTTCCCTCCACCAAAGAGAGTACACCCTAGTTGCCTTCATAGATATAGAAGGAGCATTTAACAATGTCGACACATCGGCAATTACACGTGCATTGACATCTCTCAAGGTAGACAAATCGATCAGTACTTTGATAAATCAGATGCTGACAAGCAGGATTATTAACTCAAAACTGGGCGATTTTACTACACAAAGGAGTGTCAGCAGAGGTACGCCGCAAGGCGGTGTCCTATCACCTCTCCTCTGGAACTTAGTAATAAATGAACTACTAATCACTCTAGAAGGAGAGGGATACAAAGTGTTTGCCTATGCGGACGATGTTGCTATCGCAGTGACGGGAAAACATCCCAATTTACTTAAAGAACTCTTACAGAACGCTTTGAATAAGCTCATCAATTGGGCAAATCAGTGTGGACTAGGTGTTAACCCACATAAAACAGATCTTGTCCTCTTCACCAGGAAATACAAAATCCCACGCATCGACCCTCCCCACATAAACGGTGTTCCACTTAAATTTTCAGAACAGGCAAAATACTTGGGTCTTATTTTGGATAAGAAATTAAGTTGGAAACCTAACATTCAAGAAAGAATAAACAAGGCCACAGTAGCCTTGTTCTCTTGTAAAAAAGCCATTGGGAATAAATGGGGTTTTCAGCCCCGCATTACATACTGGCTATACATCTCGGTTATAAGGCCGATCCTTACATACGGAGTAGCGGTATGGTGGACTGCGCTGGACATAGCGACAAATCGTGATAAGCTCAGCAAAGTCCAACGAACAGCCTGCATGTGTATGGGTGGAGCACTTCGCTCTACCCCCTCCGCCTCACTTGATGTTCTGTTCCATCTATTACCGCTTGACCTTTTCAGTAAGCAAACGGCTGCAAACACTGCCGTACGGCTTCAAGCCTCCTCACAGTGGTTCAATAATCAGATTGGCCACTCCGCTATTCTGAATTCATTCAGATCAATTAACAGTAATATCGACTACACCATCCCCTTTCCCCATTTCAATAACAATAGCTTCAGGGTGACTATCCCTTCCAGGTCTACCTGGGAGGACACATCATTTCTGAACGATGATCCCATTAATTTCTTTACAGATGGATCAAAAACGGATGATGGGGTTGGTGGAGGCGTATACTCCGAAAGACTAAACTTAAGTCTCTCTTTCCGTCTACCTGATCACTGTAGCGTGTTCCAAGCTGAAATCCTGGCTATTAAAGAAGTCCTTTCCTGGCTTAGAGAAAACATTATATCAAAAACTGATATACGCATCTTCTCTGACAGCCAAGCTGCGTTAAAATCCCTAGACTCTGTCTCTACGAATTCATCAACAGCCTTAAACTGTCGATCATCTCTTACGGAGATGGCCAAACAGTTCAACATTCACCTTTGCTGGGTGCCGGGCCACAGAGACATTCCAGGAAATTGCAAAGCCGACGAACTTGCAAAAAGAGGAACAACGCTACCTCTGCTAGCTCACAAAGCTGGCGTAGGTATGCCTTTAGCTACTTGCAAACTTATGCTGATGCAAGATACAATAGGGAGAGCAAACTACAGATGGAACAACATCACCACCTGTGCAGTGACTAAACTAATTTGGCCTAGACTTAGTGCCAAACGCTCCAAACAATTGATCTCCCTTAGTAGATTGCATATTGGCTACGTCATAAGTGTCTTAACTGGTCACTGCTTAATAGGGAAGCATCCAATTTGACTTGGAGCCCCTGCAAATGATTTTTGCAGGAGTTGTATGGACGAAGAGGAAGAAGAGACGATCTCTCATCTTCTTTGCACTTGCCCCGCCCTGTCACAAAGACGAAAACTCCACCTTGGAGATTTCTTTTTCAATGATCCCAGTGATCTAATAAACTCCGACATTATTTGTCTCCTACGCTTCATTCGCAGCTCCAACTGGTTCAATGAGTGAGGTAGATCAACTGATCCATGTGGTATCACAACGGACCTAATTTTGGTCTATGTGTGTTGGAAATCATCCAACAGCCACCTTAACCTAACCTAACCTACTTAAAGTTTGATAAAGACAGAAGGGTTGATACATGTGGAGTTAGAGGAATTAAGGGGAAATTTCACGAACTTAAATTCGAGTAGTTTTTTTTTTTATTCAGTATTTAATTTTCTGTTCCAGTCGAGTTTTGTTGGCCATTTCATTTTTTTTTGTTAATCCCTAAAATTCCTTTTCCTCCTCTTGATGGGGAGATTAATGTTTTCAGTGTGAAATCAAAAGTTTAGAGGTCAGGGCGATGAGGACGAGAGTTACGTGGATTGTGATATGACACCTTCACACTCACCGCAAATGAATATTATATATATATATATATATATATATATATTTATCACGTTACAAAGCGTGGTATTATTTATGGCACGAGTACGATAGCTGTGGCGCAAGAACTCGATAACGTTGTTTTTTGGTGGGGTCAAAAATAAGCATTTTTTACTATATTTGTTTATTTTGTACACTTATTACAAGCAAGTAAGTAAATCTTAATCTAATACTTCATCTAATAAAATAAAAATGTAGTTAAATACTCGTACATGAAAATATATACAAAAAAAAATAAAAATAAAAACTAAATTACAATATGATTAAAAAATATACAATTGATTGATAATATTATTAAGGTTATCGGAATGAGTTGGAGTGAAGAGAATTTCGTTGGACTGTTTTTGATATATTTAAATCAAAACTATTTAAAAAGTTGTTGGAAATTCGCAGCATACGAGACATAGGGTTATAGTAGCTATAGTTGGTTCAGTGAAAAGGAATATGGTAAAGAGGTACTGATCTAACATTTCACCGGTTGGTATTAAAGGAAATCAGACCCAATAGAGCAGGGAAGTCAATGTTACCAGTTAATATGTATGTCGTGAATAAAAACCACATCTGCGGTTTCACGTCGTTTTTCAAGTGACTGAATGTCAATTCGATCTGAATATGGAGGGAGCCGGTAATTATCATCCCACGGAAGACTACGAAGGGCAAATCGAATAAACCTCCGCTGTACAGTTTCGATTCTTTTAATTTGGGTGATTTGATATGGGGACCAAACCTGAGACGCATATTCTAGGGTTGGTCGGACAAATGTGATAAAAAGAGATTTGGTAATATAGGGGTCAGAGAACTCTTTTGACCAGCGCTTTATGAAGCCAAGCGTCAAATTAGGTTTGTTTATAATGTTGTCAATGTGGGATCGAAAGTTAAGCTCCTTATCACAAATTACTCCTGAATCTCGACAGGAATCAACAACAGGTACGTGATCACCATTAATATAGTAGTATCTTGTAGGAGGAGGGAGCCGTTTACGTGAGAATGTCAACCTGTGGCATTTGCTAACATTGAGCTAAAGCCGTTTTTTTTTTGGCACCATAGGGAAAATTTGTCAAGATTCTGTTGTAATCATTAGTTGTTGAAATTCATTTAAAGATTTTCATATCATCCGCGTAAATCGATAAACCACAGTCAAGAACTTGAGTAATGTCGTTGGTTGTTAAGATGAACAGCAATGGTCCAAGATGGCTTCCCTGTGAAGGTGCGTTAAAAGGAAGGGAAAAGGATGATCTAAAACGGACGACATATTTTCTGTCGATCAAATATGAATTCAACCACAACATAAAGAGTGTAGGGAAACCCATGGAATTTAATTTAAAAATAACTATATTGTGTGATATTTTGTGGAAGGCTTTGCTAAAGTCAGTAGCAATCACATCGACTTCATCTCCATCGGCCATAGTGCATAGAACATAGGAGACAAATTCAACAAGGTTTGTTGTTGTAGATCTACCTGGGAGCGGGTCATAATCCTGTTTGTCAAAATACTGTATGACAAAATACTGTGTGGTCAAAATGCTGTAAGATCATAATCCTGTATGTCATTATACTGTAAACACAAAATCCTGTACGTCAAAATACTGTATGAGCAAAATACTGACAAAGTTCTGAAAGAAGACTGTAAAAGAAATATCGTTTTGATAATGTCATAATTATCAGAACGATATTTCTTTTACAGTCTTTTTTACAGTATTTTGAATTACAGTATTTTGAAATACAGTATTTTGACCAACCAGGATTTTGCAATACAGGATTTTAACATACAGTATTTAGCTCATACAGTATTTTGCACATACAGGATTTTGACATACAGTATTTTGGCATACAGGATTTTGAATACAGGATTTTGGCACATACAGGATTTCGACCCCAACCCTTGAAATACAGATAAAAGATAATAAAATATCAAACTTAAAAAAGAAGCAAGCTTATTGTTGATTAATATATGTAGGTAGGTACCTAATTAGGTGCTAAGGGAAAAGGAGGAAAAAAAACAAAATTCTACACTTATTTACTTCTTTTTCGTTCACTTCATTTTCCCTCTAAAATGATTTCTTGATTTGCGGCTAAACTAAGCGTCCTTGATCCCCTAAAGTTTAAATCTTCAAAAGTGATTTTTGGCTAAATTATGCATTATGACATACCCTTATGTACCTATTTGTAGAATTATTTTTTTATTTGTTAATTTTCTAAGGTATTATTTGCTTTCTAACTGTAATAAATTATATTTGAATAAAGTCAATAAACGAAACACAATTAATATTCAAAACATAGTATTATGCGTATTTTTAACGGAAATTTCTTAAACACAAAATACAGTATGAAAATACAGTATTTTGCCGTACAGGATTTTACAAAACAGGATTTTGCAAGTCAGTATTTTGCTCATACAGTATTTTGACGTACAGGATTTTTTGTTTACAGTATAATGACATACAGAATTATGATCTTACAGTATTTTGACCACACAGTAATTTGTCATACAGTATTTTGACAAACAGGATTATGACCCGCTCCCGTATTTCAAAGTTCTGAAAAAAGACTGTAAAAGAAATATCGTTTTGATAATGTAAAAAAGTGCGCGCGCACATAAACATATAATTTGACACGATAATTTGACACAATATTTTTTGGTCCCTTTTTGTGAATAGGAACTATGTAAGAAACTTTCCATGATTGGGGAAAGGTGCCTTGCAAAATGGATAGCGTAAAAAGGACGGCTGGTAAAAAGGACTGCTGGATAAAGGCATTAATGCATTTTTTTAGGATGATTGGTGGTACCCCATCTGGTCCTGTAGAGAAGTCATCTTTAAGCTTTTCAATTTTTTTTTACTGTAGCTGGTGTAATGTTTGGAGTTGTAAATGTTGTTTGAGAAGAATTATTTAAGTAGGTAGTTGAAATATTGGGTATCAGGTTCAATGTCACTATCAGTAAACGACTGTTTGAAAAAATTTGCAAAGAAATTGGTTATTACGGTCGGATCAGAAGAGGAATTCCCATTGTATGTTAAGGAGGATGGGAAGCCATCGGATTTCCTTTTAATATTAATGAATCGAAGAAAGATTTAGGATTCGATTTGATCGAGGATTGCATACGAGTAATGTAATATTTGTAGAGACGGTCGCAGGGAATAGAAAATTCTGTTGAAGTATTTGAAATGCTTTTGATCATAGAGAGATTTGGATTTCAAGTATTTCAGCCACAATTTATTTCTTCGGTTACGTAGGGATCGAAGTTCTCTGTTATACCAAGGTGGAGAACTGGAAAATTTTTTTCGCGGGACAAAAGGAACTGAACGCGCGAAACAGCTGAAAATTTCAGTATAAAAGATGCTAACTGCGTCATCAATTGACTTCAAAGTTAAATACGATTTTACTGAGAAGCATATTTAATTTTTGAAAATTAGTTTTGCGAAAGTTAAAATAATATTCTGGGACAATTGCAGTATAACATTTGTTATAAGAAAAAGAGATAAGGAGAGGAGGGTGAAAATGATCAAGAGTAGAAAGAAGGTGATTACTTTCGGTCACAATAGAGTTATCAGGATCGGAAGTAAATATAAGGTCAAGTTGTCGATTGAGATTGTTTTTAATACCACTCACTTGAAAGAGACAAGAATCTGTAGTACAATCTATCAATGAAATTTCTTAATCCAATTTGGCATTGGTTGGATAGTAGTAGGTGCCTTCATCGGCAAGAGACCATTGAATGAGTGGTAGATTAAAATCACCCATGCAAATTATATCATCATTAGTGCTAGCCGCATCAAAAACAAAATTAATTGCATCGACTACGAGTTGATACGAATTTAAAGGCTGAGAAGGACGAATATAACAGCACATGGTATATACATTCCGAGATGACAATTTGACTTTTACTACAATGAACTCAAAGTCGGTTGACTGAGAGGACTTGAAATGTGAGGCATCGAAACAGTTATTGATGGCCAATAGAACACCGCGACCATGCAGGGCATTGACCTCATCAACACCATCAGCTCGAAAAGTGGTAAAATCTGAGGTGAATAATTCATTACTAAGAAAATCAGGAGTTAGATTAGTTTCTGTTAAAGCAAAAATATCGTAAGGTAATTTTTGCGAGTTTAAGAAAATATTAGATGTTTTAGTGCGTAGCCCTCTGACATTTTGATAGTAAATTGTGAGACAAGCTGGAGGATTATTAGTTGGCTTATTTGAGGATTTGATGGTAAGGGACGAAAAAAGTTACGGTTGACTTGATTGCGCTTAGGATAAGAGAATCTCCTAGAATTAACATACGAACCATAGGCTACTAGGTCGTCTGAGACCATTTTATCTGAAACATTTAAAGCTTTATGAAAAGAGTTATATATTTTTCGAAGAATGACGGGATTGGTAGGTATAGCCCTTCCAGGTGAATAGAAACCATAACGCTTGTTTTAGTTTTTCCTTCGAAACAGATGGACTCTGGCTTGTCATGAAGGTAAGCCAGATAAAGGCGAATGTTATCATATATACGACGGTCTCTAAGTCTAGACACTGTGTATCGGGCTTCCGGTAAATCTGAAGTTTGCATAGTTAATTTGATAGTAGGAGGAAGAAGTAGATCAAGGAAACGGGGTACGTTTGCTGTAGCGATGGAACATGATGGGTTGTTTGTAAAAAATGGTGGGTTATGAGAAATCTTTTGTGAGGGTTGGGAGGATGATTTACTAGATACAGGAATATCTGGATTAAGAATATGTGAAAAATTAAAGTTGGGATATTTTGTATTGGGATTGTTTGATGAGTTCTTGGGAGCAGTTTTATTGTTTACTGTGGAAGAAGGTGTATTATTAACATTGTGAGGAACCACATTTTTTACTTTAGGATTTAACTTAGAATAAGACTTAGATAAATTATTTTTTATTTTAGATGGTTTATGAATCCAAGGAGCAAGGAGCATACTGTTCTTAAGAAACAGAGGAGTTTTTGAGAATAACCATTCGTAGGCTTGAGGAAAGGAAATTTTGAAAGTACCAAAGTTAAGACGATTACAGTTGGAAAGACGAATCTGGTAGTTTTTATCAAAGTAGAATTGAAGCCAAGTGTCTTTAGCAAAACGAGATGCTCCTTTTACAATAAAAGTTACTTGTTGGTTGCATTTTAGTTTCTCCAGGCGGCTATTCCATTCATCGAGTGTCCAGGTAATACCAAATTTATTAATGCAGTGAGAAGATGGTTGAAGGTTGGGGGATGGAATTGTTTGGTCTTGTTGAGTTGAAACGGTTTCTGTATGGGAGAATCCAGATCGTGCATTTCCATGTGTAATGATTGGTAGTTTCTGGTTGTACTCGGAGGGTCGGGCGATGTAAAGTTGTTATTACTAGTTGAGGTAACTGAGGTAGGAATCGATGATGAAGGTGGAGTTGGATTTGGAAATAGTATGGTTGATGAGTTGATGTCTGTAATTTCTGAGGCGGCGTTAAGCTCCACTTGTAGAGAGTTGTTGCTATTAAGGTCACAAGGTATAAAATCATTTCTTTGCGATCCAACCTTCACTTCATCCGTTAGCTCATCGATTGCTAAGTTGATGGATTTAACTTCTTTTATTAAAAAATCCGCGAGAATATTGGAGTTATTTATAATTGTCTCAAATGTGGAATTCGATCGCAGTCGATTGTTCTTGTATATCTTCAACAATATTCGTCAGATTACATTCAATTGAGTTTATTGAGGAAGCTGTAGTTTCAAACGAAGACTTAGTATCAGCAATAGATCTAGACATTTTGGTAAGCTGTGAGCTCAGGTTGGTTATAGAGTTGGAATTGTCGAGGCATTCAGAAGTTTTTTGAAGAGTCTTTTTTAAAGATATATCGATGCTTGATAGCTTAGTGTTTTCAGGCCCGTATGATAGGTATCCAGGCTTTTGGTGGAAGATTCATTACTTTCAGCTATAAGTTCATTTATTTTGCTGAAATTGGTGCGAATATTGGCTTTAAGTTCCTTGATGATATCTGACAAATGAGTTATATTTTCGTTGTTACACTTGACTGCAAGGATAATATGCGATAACGTGATAGATTGACATTCTTCACAATAATATTTAAAATCAACAGTATATTCCGCTAGATGGGTTTTGGAATTTCTACTTAGTCCTGCGCATATTGGGTGAAAAACTTTTCTGCAAATACCTCGGCAGGCTAACCAATCATGAGTTTTAGTGCTTATAGTGCAGTAGCTATTTCCGCAAATGGTAGGTTTATCCATAATTTCTTCTTTTTTTTCTGTGTAGTTTATTTTATTTTACAACCGCTGGTAGTGTAATAGAATAAAGCTCTCTAAAGGTTTTGGAATGAGCTAGGCGGGGGTTTGTTCATATACTAAGCACCGTGACTGGATCTCGATTATATAATATTGCAGTTATTGTTGATTATATTGGTAAGAAGGAGAAAAAAGAATCGAAATTGGGTATGTAATATCTACTATAGAGCTTACGGCAGAACATCTACCAAAAATGCACTCACCAGGCAGATGCGACAAAAAAAGCAACAAATAAATTGAAAGCTTTTGAAGTGGATGACAGGAAAACCAATAAAGAAATAGATAGGCACTTCGGTCACCACATATCCCATTAAACCATTCGTCTTCAGGTATGATTTATTTCCAGAATTTTAGATGTTTCACAAGATGCATTAAAAGAAATAATTTTGCATGAGTACGAGTAGTATCTTATGTTGCTTCAATTTGGCAGAACATATGCTAAACACAAATCAGCAGTCACCGTGGGAGATAAGGCAAAATCACTCAATAGATAAGATGAAAGGGATGGATAGTTATTTAAAACAATCAACGTGGAATCAATCAAAAAGTCATATGGTTGTATGTTCAGGATAAAATCACTTTTTACTTTTTAGGTAATAAGAAAAAAAAAAGTAATGATTTATAAAAATGATTTTCACTCCCGAATATTTTTAAATAAAGTAAAAATTGTTTATACCATTTTATAAAATTATTTGCAGAATTTACGAGTGGGCTTTATATGTAATAAAAATTAAAGTTTGATGGGGTTCAATATTTCTTGTTATGCGGCATCGTACTCTTCTCTTTTTCACAGCCCAGCAATTATCTCATTAAAGCCGAAATGCTTCAAAATCATGGCTCGTATACGTAAGAGTATGTTGCATGCATGTTCTCGATAACCAACCGTAAATGAGTTTTTTTGCAGGTACGTAATAGAGCTCTTGATACCCGGGTACCCGGTACATTGACCGGGTACCCGGGTACCCGGACATTCCGGGTATTACCCGGGTCGCCGGGTACCCGGGTACCCGCACGTGTCGGGTACCCGTCAGGTGTCGGGTACCCGGGAATGGTCCGGGAATTGGTCCCAATGAACCATCATAACTCAGATGGGAGATGAAAAAATAACAATAACAACAGGGTGCTTCTTAAAGTATAGGTAGAAATAAAAAAAGTCGTTTTCACAAAATTATTTTCTATTAGGGTGGTGCAAAAAATTTTTTTTTGTCGTTTTCAAAAAAATATTTTGTATTTGGGTGGTGGAAAAAAATTTTTTTGTCGTTTTCAAAAAAATATTTTGTATTAGGGTGGTGCAAATTTTTTTTGTCATTTTCAAAAAAAAAAAAAATATTAGGGTGGTGCAAAAATTTTTTTTTTTTCGTTTTCAATATAAATTCAAAGTGTAACTTTACACAAGCTGAAAAACACATTTTTCACATATGTGACACGTTTTATTTGGCCGCCATCTTGTTTTTTTATGAAAATTTAGATTTTCGCATATAACTCGCGTAGTTTTGATTCTAGAAGAAAAAGTTATAGACAAAACTTTTAAAACAATAAATTTTCTACAAAAAATGTTAAATAACTTTTTTCGATAACTGCTTTTGTTTAAGAGTTACAGTACATTTTGTACTGAGGAAGCGTCAAAAAATTGAATTTTCAACAAAATGTACTATAACTCTTAAACAAAAGCAGTTATCGAAAAAAGTTATTTAACATTTTTTGTAGAAAATTTATTGTTTTAAAAGTTTTGTCTATAACTTTTTCTTCTAGAATCAAAACTACGCGAGTTATATGCGAAAATCTAAATTTTCATAAAAAACAAGATGGCGGCCAAATAAAACGTGTCACATATGTAAAAAATGTTTTTTTCAGCTTGTGTTAAGTTACACTTTGAATTTATATTGAAAACGAAAAAAAAAATTTTTTGCACCACCCTAATATTTTTTTTTTTTTTGAAAATGACAAAAAAATTTTGCACCACCCTAATACAAAATATTTTTTTGAAAACGACAAAAAAATTTTTTCCACCACCCAAATACAAAATATTTTTTTGAAAACGACAAAAAAAAAATTTTTGCACCACCCTAATAGAAAATAATTTTGTGAAAACGACTTTTTTTATTTCTACCTATACTTTAAGAAGCACCCTGTTGTTATTGTTATTTTTTCATCTCCCATCTGAGTTATGATGGTTCATTGGGACCAATTACACAAATTCTCGGGTACCCGACACCTGACGGGTACCCGGCAATGTGTCGGGTACCCGATCATGTTTCGGGTACCCAGGTACCCGACACGTGCGGGTACCCGGGTACCCGGTCGAAATCAAGAGCTCTAGTACGTAATTGATGATCACATTTTATTATTTATACTATATCATGAATCAAGGGGTTATCTCTGTATTTATAGCTCAATTTTAAGGAAAATGTCAATTTTGACTGAAAGTTATATTTTTGCAATGCGTTCTTAGACTATCTGTCAAGTGTAACACTGATCACATTACACTGGAAAGTGTATTCCAACGACATTTTTTCTTACATCAAATGAAGATGGCACTCACCGTGGTCATCTTCATGATTTGACATCTGTCAGACAAAAAAAAAGTTGCGTTTACCTTTCAAGCAAACGAGTCCGTTTTGGATCCACAAACGTAGCGAAGAACGTATAAACCACCATGTTTTCGAATCCAACAGTGGATCCTCAAAACTGCGTTTTATGGCTCTGATTAGTATGGAATTTAGAATCACCGCGGACCACTTGTGCATGTGTTGTGATATAAATAAATTCACCATACTTATTTTGCGCATGTATTGTGAGAGAGAGAGAGTTCACAGACTCAGCGAGAAGCGAAACCAAAACGCAACGGGAAAGCATCCAAAAAATGATGAACTATAAATCGAAGCAGGCTTTTAAATAAGCTGCCTCATTCGTAATGTCATGTCCTACTGTCCACTCCATTATATCTTTTCCTAGATTATTTACTGAATCATCGGGAAACAAAACATTGTTTGAGCAATTTGAACTGCTTTCACTTAAATAAATGGAATTCTCATCATCTTCTCATCTCAGTAAAAAAAAATACTGTTCTACCTTGTGAGTGCATAAAAAAAAGTAGGAGGCAAAAAACAACAAAATGCCTAGCAGACAAAAAAAAAAATGCGGTAGGTTGAGTCAGAAACTCATTTTTGCAAGGATCCAAGCAAGTCGAGAAAATTGAGTCTGTGATTTTGCAGGGCAATGCTTGTATATTGTCAATTGTAATTTTGTTGATAAAGGTACGGTTATAATGTTATTAAAACAGGCCAACTTTTTTCTATGAATGCTCTGTCCAGTTATACACGGTTAGTCATGAGTAGTGCCCCAAGAAAAAAATCATATAAGTCTATTTCCCCCCCCCCCCCGTTTAGCCGGCCAATTTTTCCATTTGAAAAGCCGAAATATTTCTATTTTGAAATATTTTTTGAAAAATTAATTTTCAAATTCAAAATTTTGAAAAAAAATTCGAACAAATTTTTCTTCAAAATTTTACGTAATTAAGTGTTAATTTTAATTCTAAATTTATTGCTGCTAATAATTTTAAGTGAAAACTAGAAAACCGGATGCAAAAATTTTATGTCGTTATCAAGAAATTAAAAAAAAAACAGATCACCTTTTTCTAAGAAAAGAGAAACCTTTTTTTAAAGACTTTAAAGTTTAATTCATTTATGAAGTATTAATCTTGGTTGTACGAGTATTACTTTGTTTTGAATCGTAATTTTATGAGAACGTAGTAAAATGAAACAGTAGTGAATTAACCCTGGGTCCCTGGATTAATATTTTATTCATTGATAACGTCTGAAAACTGAACTGTCAATATTTTGGCCTTGGCCCGCCCGCAATAAAACCGCAATTTTTATTGAATGAAAAAATGAAAATTGCAATCGATAAATAAAAGGCTTGGCAGTTTTGCTTAGTAACTATTTCCAATTTGAATTATAACTAATCAACGATGTCAGACTCGGCAAGAGTACGATAACTCAGGCGACAAAGTTTAATGACGGATTTGTATAGAACAGCTAAAAATAAGCATTTTTTTACTATGGGAGGGGGGTCTATCACCCCCGGTTTAGGCGGTAGGGGCAGTTTAAAAAATATGTACGTTAAATGGAAAAAAATTAATTAAAAATAACGGCAATTATAAGTATTATACGTTTTTTTAAAGCCAACATTCTATTCTACTAGCCAGTTCCTAAATCAAGTCAAAACTATGCATAGTTTTGAAAAAATTAATTTTAAACTCAAAATTTGAGTAAAAAAAGTTAAAAAAAAATTTTAAATTTCAATATTTCAAAACCATAAGTTTTTTTTAATAATTTGTTGCTCTTATTGATTTTCAATCAAAAACTGAAAACTAGATGATTTTATGCCTTTTAATTTTTGAGAAAATTAACCACAACTACTATTTTAATTTATTTATGTTTTTTTTTGCTTGAGTGGTCTTATTTTGATAGTAATAATGATGGGTGCGAGTTTGGGTATATGCAACAGTGGGGTGTGTGCGAGTTTGGGTGTATGCAACAGTGAGTTATATTTCTTATGTTTCTTATGTATATGTTAATTTTTGCACCTTTTTTAAGACATTTGGTCATCGGAAGAGCTACTCGAGAGTAGTCTTTAATAAATTTTCGATAGAATCCGATGACTCCTAAGAATGATTTGATTTGTTTGACTGTGTGTGGCAATTCAATTTTCTGGATTGTTTCAATTTTGTTAGGATTGGGTTTTATACCAACTTCGAAATTATATGACCCAAATATTCGGTTTCTCGTTTCAAAAAATTGCATTTGTCAATCTGAACTTTAAGATTGTATTGTTTTAATCGTTTTAATATTTTGTTCAGTGAATCAATGTGTTCTTGTAACGAAGTTGAAAAGATCAAAATATCGTCCATATACACTACACAGATTTTGTTTATGTAGTCTGACAAAACTTCGTTCATCATTCTTTGAAATGATGCGGGAGCATTTTTCCATTTAAACGGCATTCGAGTAAGCTCGTATGCCCGTTTGCGGTTGAAAATACGGTCGTCTGCACGTCTTCCTTGTTAATGGGAATTTGGTGAAAACCCTTTGCAAGGTCAAGGACTGAAAAATATTGAGCATTACCTAATTTTGACAAAATCTCCTCAATATTAGGAATGGGAAATTTGTCTTCTATAGTTTCTTCGTTCAACTTTCTAAAGTCAATGACTAAACGCCATTTTTGAAGGCCTGAGTTATCTAATTTTTTGGGAATAACCCATATTGGAGCATTGTAAGGGTTACAAGATTTTGTTATTATTCCAGAGCTAAGCATATCTGAAATTTGTTTTTCAACTTCTTCTTTGTGCATTTCTGGATATCTACATATATACGCTTTAGACAATATAGGTATATCGTGCTTCGTTGGTATTTTATGGGAGTATTCTATGACAGCTGATAAGTTTTCACCTTCGATGTAAAACACTTCTTGGTATTTACGAATAGAAGAAGTTAAAAAGTGGATTTCTTCTTTATTCAAATTGTCTAATCTAAGTCTATTTGTAAGGTTACTTATATCTGATTTTTAAAAAGACATGTCTATATTGTCTTTATTAAGAGTATGAATTTCTTCTTCATTTAATGAAGTTTGAGATTTACAACTACAAAACACTAAAGGTATGATAGTATCTTTTGTAATTAATTGCGATTGCTTTAGTAAGTCACATCCAAGTATTCCATCAAAATCCCCATTTAAATTACTTTCAAGCATTTCAAATTTTGTGAAAGGCCTTTTAAATTCTTTAAATAAAGGAATAGTTATTTTTGATGTTGCAGGAATAATTGAATTTATAGTTTTGAGCAAAATTGACTTATCAAGATCCGTTTTGAAGGAGTTGCGAAAGAGGTCTTTTTGTATTATTGAAATGCTTGCTCCTGAATCTATTAATAATTTTATTGGTACGGTTTTTGTTTGAACTATTACAAAGGGTCGAGATCTGAGGTGATTGATTGAAAATTTTGAAATTCAAAATTGTATGGATTTTCGGCATAAGGTATGGATTTTTCAGCTTGTACGTGATCTATTTGCATAATATCACTACGGTTATTATTTTTAAAAGCTGTAAATTTTTTAGAATTCTGTTGTGAAACTCCTGAAGTTTTTTGATTTCTAAAATTTGGATTTTGTGAATGCAAAATTTGACTACTTTGATTATGATAAGGATAACACTAGTTTACAAAATTTTGGGTCACCGATGCTACCTAACAAAAAAAATTTGGGGTCGCTGAAAACGAAAATGACATTAATTTTTTTTTTCAAGGACCCGTTTTCGAGATATACGTAAAAAACGTTTTTTTTTGTCTATTTTTCAAACACTGGCTGATATCTCTTAAATGATCTTTTTAATTTACATATAGTAAACATTTTTGGAAAGATTAAATTATAACAAATAAGTATACCGTTAGAAAGCTAAAAGTTATATCTTTACAAAAATATTTATTTTATGTAAATCAAAAATATTACTTAAGAGATATAAGCTAGTGTTGGAATTTTGAATTTATTTTAATTTTTTTTTTAAAGCCAAGGCTGTAACACGAAAACTAGACCTGATTGAATCAAAATAAATACGGTGATAAAATGAGGGTAGGTAGGTAATTCAAAATTGGTAAGTACCTTTCTTGTTACAAAATTTTGTTGACCAGTGATAATTGATATTATTTCCTGAATTATTACTATCATTATTATGTCTAAAGTATTGTGAGTTATTCTGTCGAAAATTATTTGAATTTTGAAATGTTCTATTTGAATTCAAATATTGTTGATTATTGTTGTTAAAATTGATTGGTGTAGTTGAAAAATTTGATGTTTGTATACGAAAATTGTTGATAAAGTTATAAGCTCGATAAAAATATTTCGTATCTACCAAAATTTCTCTAGCTTCTCGAAGATTAAATGGATTCCTGGCTTGTAGTATGAGTTTTGGTTCGCTGGGTAGTTTGTTTATAAACAGACTTAAAACCATACTTTCATTCTGTTCCCTATTAAACCAATTTGGAATGTCAGTAGAAGTATCAGATTTTATATTTAATTTTGTTAATAATTTAAGAATATTTTCAAATAATTTTTCTACTGAATTTTGAAACTTTATAGTTTTTATTTGATTAATTATATTTTCAATACTTTCCCCAATTGTGCAATTAGATTTTAAAATCGAATTTATTTCCGGCCAATTTGTAGGGTCATTATTATTAATTAAAATTATATTTGCACGATCTTTAATTTTTTGCCTGATATTTAATTCTAACAATCTTTTTGAAATTTCATCTAAACTACCATAATATCTATATGTAAATATAATCTACATGTTTTATAAATACATATGAACATCCTTAATTAAACTAAATATTTTTGTATTCGCCATACCTCGTTTGTTGAAGTGTAACAAAAGATCTTTGATGATTCGGTTTCGTCCAGATAAAATTTTTCTGATATTCTGATAAAATTGGTTGTTGAATTCTTTAGGATTGCTTTTTCTTCCTTTCGGTTTTTCGCTTTAAATCCTTTCCTTTATGTTTTTTCTTTAAATCCAATGTAAATCTTCTTTAGTAAATTTCTTCAGTCTGTAGTGCCAAGGCTTTAACCGACTGCGCCAGTTATATTTCTTATGTTTCTTATGTATATGAAAAACATAACTTCTTAGTTTGAATAATAATTTTTTTATTAATTTTTCTTATCTGACAAACATAAATTAAAAAATTCGATTTCTTAATATAAGATTATTAATATAAAATTAAAAGTGTTTAGAAAAATAAGTGTTTAAAAGAACTATAACAAACATAAGCAAACATTAATATAAATAGACATAAGCAATCATTACAAAAGGATATTAAATAAAAGAAAGCTATTGCACAATGCATTATTTACAACAGTTAATTGTGTTGTCTTTTATTTTATAAGACTGTGTGACAAATTTAAGTGATCATACAGTCATATTAAAGTAAGTATATTAGGTGGTGGTAGGTGAACACATAGGATATGTAACTAGTGGGGTGTGTATGGGGGCATGCTGCCCCTCTGCAACCCCCCTGCTTAGGCCCACTGTAGGATTTGGGGTAGGTGCGGGGTTGGGTGTATGCCACACCGAGGTGTGTATGGGGCCCCTTCTTGGGCTCACTATAGGATTTGGGGTGGGTGCAAGGTGGGGTGGGATGCATGCAAATTTTCTTTTGCATTAAAATAAGCTGGATTTAAGAAAAATTAATTTATCCTAGGTATATCTTAATCCATATTCGATTATTACTATCAAAATAAGACTACGTAAATACTCAAGCAAGGAAAAAATAATTTAATTAAAATATTGTTTTTGGTAATTTTCAATTTTCTCAAGAACTAGAAGACATAAAATCATCTAGTTTTCAGTTTTTGATCAAAACGAAAGAAGATCAATGAATTCTAAAAAAAAACAATAGTAGATAATCCTAAAGTTTTGAAAAATTACATTTTAAACATTTTTTTTAACTTTTTTTTGTCCAAATTTTGAGTTTAAAACAATTTTTTTTTCAAGAACTATGCATAGTTTTGATTTAATTTAAACACTGGCTAGTAGAGTAGAATGTTGGCTTTAAAAAAACGTATAATACTTAGTTGTAAGTATTTCCGTTATTTTTTAATTATTTTTTTTTCCATTTAATGTACATATTTTTTAAATTGCTCCTACCGCCTAAACGGGGGGAGAAAGATCCGCCTCCCATAGTAAACAATTCTTATTTTTAGCTCTTCTATACAAATCCGTCATTAAATTTTGTCGCCTGAGTTATCGTACTCTCCCCTCAAACTCATATACCCGTAAAGAATTAGCGGACATGTATTTCTGCTACGGTTTAGCTGTTCTGGAATTTTTTTCTTTTCACAACTAATTTTAAAGCCCAAAGCTACAATTGATTGCATTATTATATTTTTAAATTTGGCTTCATAAAGCCTGTGTTCAAAACGTCAAGTTTTGAATTTTTTTTTTTAACTTAGCCAAAACAATTTTTAGAATTGTTTTCTTTTCACAACTAATTTTAAAAGCCCAAGCTACAATTAATTGCATATTTGGATTTTGAAATTTAGCACTAGATACCCATTTTCATAATATTGTTTTAGGTGATTTTTTTTTTAATTTCTTCGTTTCCCAACTAATTTACTATTATAAAAAAGATACAATTAACTGTATACTCAGTTCTTGGAAGTTTTGAAGATGTAGTGCTAACTTGATGTCAACCTAGTACTGCATACCATTTTCTTAAAAAGCAGCGGAGCTACAACTACAACTAATTTACTGCCAAAAAGCTACAATTAACTGCACACTTACTATTTGTAATTTCCAAAAATGTAGTGCTAAATACAGACGTCAAATACACATATAAAGACGAAAAACAAGAAAAAGTTAGTTGGCAGTGCTACCGCATTGCATTTAAATGTGGGTAGGTATCTTATTTGCGAGTGTTTTATTTATTTACGGATCTGAATAGTAAATTATTAGCTTTGTAACTAATGTTATACATAATGTACCTACGTAATACGTATATATGAAATAAGAAAGCCTTCATTTGGAAACCTAAATTCATGCTAGCTGTGTACCCACTACCCACATAATATACATTTGAAGCGTTCAAATGAAGAAGGGGGTAAGTGACATTTTTATAGTTTTGAGATATTGAAAGTTTTTGGATTACAACTTTTTTTGAGCTGACAACTGAATCTTTCTAATGAGGAAGAACAATAAAGCACAAACCAATCGTTTAAAAAATACATATGTACTTCATTTAATAATATCGACTTTAAGCTACATATTTTTGACAATTCTGCTTAAGAAAAAATCGAAAATGTCACGTACCCCCTTCTTCATTTCAACGCTTCTTTGATATTATTTGATCAACTCATTTTCCATACAAAAAATGATTTGCCTATAAGGGTCTTATTAAATTTGAATAGCAACTCCAGTAAATATAAAGATCCGTTTGATCGTTAGATGGTCATGACCATTGAATAAGAAATAGAGGAAGAGGCTTTTGGCACATAATATACAGTGTACGTGAGTTAAGCATTAAAATTTAAAAAAAATGCAATCTCATCTGTCATTTTGCCTTGCTGAGAGTTAGTGTTGTGAAATTTTATGATTTTAAAAAAGTGAAAAGCGTACTACAAAACTTATAAAAAAGTGAAATAAAAACCAATTTGAGTTGAAAATCGTAGCATATTATTATTAAAATGTAAATCAACATGAGGTGCTGCGTGAAAACGTGTAAAAACTTGTATAACCGCAAAAACAAAAAGTTTTCTTTCACAAGTAGGTTAGGTTAGGTTAGGTTAAGGTGGCTGTTGGACGATTTCCAACACACATAGACCAAAATTAGGTCCGTTGTGATACCACATGGATCAGTTGATCTACCTCACTCATTGAACCAGTTAGAGCTGCGAATGAAGCGTAGGAGACAAATAATGTCGGAGTTTATTAGATCACTGGGATCATTGAAAAAGAAATCTCCAAGGTGGAGTTTTCGTCTTTGTGACAGGGCGGGGCAAGTGCAAAGGAGATGAGAGATCGTCTCCTCTTCCTCTTCGTCCATACAACTCCTGCAAAAATCATTTGCAGGGGCTCCAAGTCGAATTGCATGCCTCCCTATTAAGCAGTGACCAGTTAAGACACTTATGACGTAGCCAATGTGCAATCTTCTAAGGGAGATCAATTGTTTGGAGCGTTTTTCACTAAGTTTAGGCCAAATTAGTTTATTCGCTGCACAGGTGGTGATGTTATTCCATCTGTAGTTTGCTCTCCCTATTGTATCTTGCTTCAGCATAAGTTTACAAGTAGCTAAAGGCATACCTACGCCAGCTTTGTGAGCTAGCAGAGGTAGCGTTGTTCCTCTTTTTGCAAGTTCGTCGGCTTTGCAATTTCCTGGAATGTCTCTGTGGCCCGGCACCCAGCAAAGGTGAATGTTGAACTGTTTGGCCATCTCCGTAAGAGATGATCGACAGTTTAAGGCTGTTGATGAATTCGTAGAGACAGAGTCTAGGGATTTTAACGCAGCTTGGCTGTCAGAGAAGATGCGTATATCAGTTTTTGATATAATGTTTTCTCTAAGCCAGGAAAGGACTTCTTTAATAGCCAGGATTTCAGCTTGGAACACGCTACAGTGATCAGGTAGACGGAAAGAGAGACTTAAGTTTAGTCTTTCGGAGTATACGCCTCCACCAACCCCATCATCCGTTTTTGATCCATCTGTAAAGAAATTAATGGGATCATCGTTCAGAAATGATGTGTCCTTCCAGGTAGACCTGGAAGGGATAGTCACCCTGAAGCTATTGTTATTGAAATGGGGAAAGGGGATGGTGTAGTCGATATTACTGTTAATTGATCTGAATAAATTCAGAATAGCGGAGTGGCCAATCTGATTATTGAACCACTGTGAGGAGGCTTGAAGCCGTACGGCAGTGTTTGCAGCCGTTTGCTTACTGAAAAGGTCAAGCGGTAATAGATGGAACAGAACATCAAGTGAGGCGGAGGGGGTAGAGCGAAGTGCTCCACCCATACACATGCAGGCTCTTCGTTGGACTTTGCTGAGCTTATCACGATTTGTCGCTAGACTGTCTAGCGCAGTCCACCATACCGCTACTCCGTATGTAAGGATCGGCCTTATAACCGAGATGTATAGCCAGTATGTAATGCGGGGCTGAAAACCCCATTTATTTCCAATGGCTTTTTTACAAGAGAACAAGGCTACTGTGGCCTTGTTTATTCTTTCTTGAATGTTAGGTTTCCAACTTAATTTCTTATCCAAAATAAGACCCAAGTATTTTGCCTGTTCTGAAAATTTAAGTGGAACACCGTTTATGTGGGGAGGGTCGATGCGTGGGATTTTGTATTTCCTGGTGAAGAGGACAAGATCTGTTTTATGTGGGTTAACACCTAGTCCACACTGATTTGCCCAATTGATGAGCTTATTCAAAGCGTTCTGTAAGAGTTCTTTAAGTAAATTGGGATGTTTTCCCGTCACTGCGATAGCAACATCGTCCGCATAGGCAAACACTTTGTATCCCTCTCCTTCTAGAGTGATTAGTAGTTCATTTATTACTAAGTTCCAGAGGAGAGGTGATAGGACACCGCCTTGCGGCGTACCTCTGCTGACACTCCTTTGTGTAGTAAAATCGCCCAGTTTTGAGTTAATAATCCTGCTTATCAGCATCTGATTTATCAAAGTACTGATCGATTTATCTACCTTGAGAGATGTCAATACACGTGTAATCGCCGATGTGTCGACATTGTTAAATGCTCCTTCTATATCTAAGAAGGCAACTAGGGTGTACTTTCACAAGTAAGTCTTGGCTCATATTCCACAAAAAGTAACTTAAAGTGATGTTATTTAGGTAAATACGTTATCGTAGAATATCTTTTAATTGTTATTTAATGGTATTTTAAGATAAAAATAGCAACATTTTCAAATTAAAAATATACTTTAATCATGTCATTTGTGCAATCTGTAATATCAAATTAGAAATTTTAGTACAGGGACGGATAAGTTTTTTGTTGGTGATGGCAAGATGCTAAGCGCCCGCAGTGCAAAGTTATTTCTCCACGTTTTAGTTTGTATGTAAATTAAACAAATGGTTAGTCGGAGGATCTTTTAAAAAAGATCCTAAACGATTTTATTTGTTGTGATTCGAGTCAAGTTCAATTTAAATCTAAAGATACAATATTAATTCTAAAATAACGTAACCTAATTAATTCTAATGATGCGACGATCGCCAACAAAGGTTCTGCTGAATCGCCGAATCGATGGATATTTGCGTGGGTGCTGCATTGTGATATTCTATTGTCATGGGTGCTGCATTGTGGTATTCTATTATTTGGATGCGGTGCAATCGATGATAATATGATGATCGGTATTTGGATGCACGGATGTGCTGTAATTTAATATCTTCATCTTATGATGAAATCCAATGAAATATTTTATAGTGCGTTATTAGCACTTTCGGGTTTGATTTTCTTTGCGGATGCATGATGATAACTCCCCTCTTTCTTAAATGATGCGTCCCGCATCTTGGGTTTCCGTTTCTTCGGAGAGTTGTTGAATATTTTTGTTTATTTTATCTATGAATATTTCTTTTTTTATTATTTGCCTTATCTGCTTAGATTTTGAAGAGAGGTAAATGAATGCAATTAATAATAAAATTATTATTATTGTAATTATACTCAATGTTATGCTATTAGTTATTAAATGATTTGTTTTTATTTCTTCCAGAATTTTTCTATTTTCAATATTTTTATAATGAAGTTCAGGTAAAGTGAAATTAACAGTAATGTTCTTGATTTTTATATCTTTAAAAATTGGAAGGATAAAATTTTCATTTACAATTATATTTTCATAAATGTTATCGTTAATATAAATTTTGCAGTTTTCAAAATTGATTACATTATTTCCATACAATGTTACATTGTACATGTTGCAATTATGAGTTAATTTTGTTTGTGGAATGTTTTTTGTTATGACAATATTATTTGTTAATTGCTTTATTTCTATGGATTCATTAATTATAAAGTTACATATTGGTTTATCTTTCAGTATGTTTTCCATACATTCATCTCTTATAATTTTTAAATGTTTTTTTATAATAATTCTTTCTTTTGTATATTGATACCATGTATCATTGCTTAATATAAGTTGTCTATAAGGTATGTCTAATTCTAATTTATTTTTATTCGGAATAGGCTCTATAATGATTTTATGATAGGTTTGATTGCAATAAGTTGGAATCATGATAATGAATATTATTTCGTTATTATGTAAAATGGCGGAGCTTTTAATAAAAATTAAATCTTTCAAGGTAATGTTATATGTTTTGAAATCTTTAGGGGTTAAAATATCTCTTCCTAATACGCCTAATCTGCACATCATTAAATTTTCTTTAACTTTTCGAATTTGTTCTCTGAGAAGTTGTATGTCGTATTGAATTTGAAAGATATGTTGCATATGCTCTATTGTAACATCTCTTGATGTTCTTCCTAACAGACTTGATAGTTGATTGTTTATGGATTTTTGTTGATTGTTAATGTGATCAGTCACTGCTTTCATTGCAGTATTAAATTGATCGTTTATTTTAATTTGATCATTGAGATTATTTATTATATTTTCATTATTTTTTTTTATTAAAATTTAATTTTTTCCTAATTTCTAACTCATCATCGGCATCCATTGTGCCTGCTATAAATTTAAGTCCCTTTCCTATTATGTTGAATAAGCCTCTTTTTTCCCTAGCGTGATGGGGTATAAGTGCACTTATTTCTTCTTCTAGTGAATTAAAATTATGTAACATGGAAGGGTAATGATTACAATTACTTAAGTTTTGTATATTATTTTTGATAAGGTTCAAATTTTCTCTCCATGTTTCTATATTTATATTGTATAATATTTTCTTATAATTATTGATAATGTTTAATTCCTCGCTTTTAATCATAATGAATCCTTGTCCATCATTTATATATTGAACGTCTAGTCTCTGTCCTTGTCCGTTGTTTAATAGTGTAAGTATAGTTAATGTAATTAGTAGATTCATTTTCCTGTAATAAATTAAATTTTAATATTATCTTTATGAATTATACGGTCGTTTTTATAAATTCGTATCTTATTTCCTAAGTCTTCTTTGACTTTCTGTTTTTTATATCTAGGTTGGAGTTTATTTCTAACTCCTGCTATTTTTTCATAAACGATTTCATTTCTTTTATATGTTTTAACCTCTACAGGTTTATTTCTCTTTAACATCTTTTCTTGAGCTAATAATAGTTTTGGTCGTAAATCTTCGTATTCTGATTTATTGAATAAGACATCGAAAGGTCTTTTATTTGTTACAGAATGTATTGTTTTGTTATACTGTTGTACAGATCTAAATATTGATTCTAGATCACTTATTAAATGAAATTCTTCCTTCATACATCTTGCTATTTCTATTATAGTGGAGTGTACTCTTTCCACTTGTCCATTTGAAGTACTGTGCTTTGGATCACAGAAATATATTTGAATTCCCAATCTTTGCATCAAAGTTTTAAATTGGGGTGTTGAAAAACCTGGTTCATTGTCTACGCATAAATTTTTAGCTTCTGGAAAGCTTTGTAAAAGTTCTAAGACTTTTTCATCTAATTTTGTTCTATCTTCGATTAGTTTAATAACTAAGAATTTTGAATATGAATCAATACATGTTAAGAATTTTAGTTTTTGGGCGAAGAAAATGTCTAAATGCAATTGCTCCCCCTCTTTCTTAGCAATTGGAGCCTCTCCAATTGGAGCTTTAAATGGGTGTCGCTCGTATTTATTTCTGTTACATATTTCACAGTTTCTAACATATTCTTTAAATTGTTTGGTCATTCGTGGCCAATAATATGCTTTATAGATTTGTTTTAAATTTTCCTGATAACTTCGATGTGCTCTTACATGAGTTTGTTCTATAATTATTTTCTGGTCTTCTTCATTTGTAATATCAATGGGGAAGTTCTTTGTGTATAGGAAATTATTATTAAATGTTTCTTTTAATTTTTGTTTAATATTATATAAGTCTTCCGGTGTGCAATGAATTGCAACTGTTCCCGGTTGTAAATATTGTTTTAGAATTATAATAAGATTATCTGTTGTATCGTACTCTATTAAATGTCTTGTCTTGTTAAAATTGTTAATTTGTTCGTGAGCGGTAAATTGTCCTTGACTTAAAAGGATTTGTTGTTTAAATTGATTTAATGGTTTTGTAGTTTCTTTAATGTCTAAATTGTCGCTGCTCTCGGCAGAGTGCTGTGTAGCAGTACTAAATGAGTCTTCGTCTTGGTCTGAAATTTGATTAAGATATTGTCGAGATAAAGCATCGGCAACTACATTTGTAGATCCTGGCTTATATATTATTTTGGGAGCGAACTCCTTAATGAATGCGTGCCATCTTTTCATTTTTGCATTTGGGTTCCGTACAGATACCGCAAATGTTAGAGGTTGATGATCCGTATGGATCTCTAGGTCAGAAACTCCGTAAAGGTAATTTCTTAAATTTTTCAATGACCACACAATTGCGTATAATTCTTTTTCATTTGTAGCGTAATTTTGTTCCGTCTTATTTAAAGTTTTAGAAATGAAGGTTATAGGTTTTCCTTCTTGAGTCAATACGCCTGCTATAGCGTTATTAGAAGCGTCAGTCGTTAAAATAAATTTCTTATTGAAGTCTGGTTGTACTAATTCGATTTGGTTTATAAGTAGGTCTTTTAAAGTCCTACAAGCTGAAATAGCTTCTTCGTCTAGTTTTATTATTGTCTTTTTGGATTGATTTTTTGAAATTCTGCCGTTTTCTCCGGCTAAATATTTAGTTAAAGGCTTCGTTACCGAAGCGTAATTTTTAACAAACTTACGGTAGTAACCCGTCATACCTAGAAAACTTCTTAGCTGTCTTAGTGTATTCGGTACTGGAAAATTGTTTATAGTTTCTATTTTTTTAGGGTCTGTTTTTATGGTATTATAACCAACTATATAACCCAAAAATTCTGTTTCCTTTTTATAAAACTTAGATTTTTCTAAGGAAATTTTCATATTAGCGCGTTTTAATATATCTATAATTTTATTGAGATGCAAAGTATGTTCACTTATGTTTTTGGAGTAGACTATTATGTCGTCCATATATACATGACATACTTTTCCTATATATTCACGCAAAATATCATCCATCGCTCTTTGGAAGATACTTGGCGCATTTTTCAAGCCAAACGGCATTCGTAAAAATTCATACTTGCCATTATTTACGCTAAAGGCAGTTTTTTCTATATCAGATTCTTTCATCTGTATTTGATGAAAACCTGACTCTAAGTCTATAGTAGAGAAATATTCCGATTTCCCTAAATTGGATAGTATTACGTTGCTTTCCGGAATAGGATATCTATCTGATATCGTTTTTTCATTTAGTTTTTTGTAATCAATAACCAATCTTAATTTTTGGCTACCATCTTCATTTGTACCCTTTTTCGGTACAACCCAAATTGGTGAATTATAAGGGCTCTTGCTTTGCCTTACAATTCCTGCGTTCAATAAATTTTTAATTTCATTGTTTACAAATGTGTTCACTGACAGTGGGTACGGATATTGTCTGCTCCATATAGGAGTATCGACTGTAGTCCTAATTTCTGCCTTTACATCTGTTCGGAGAAGAGAATTTAAATTAATATTGGAATGTATCCTTTCAATCTTATTTATAATAGATCTTTTTAATTCCTCAATATTTTCGTTATTCTCTGTTGCTTCATTTAATGTGGTTTCGGAATCTCCTGATTCCCTTGTATTGTTTAATTCTTGTATTTTTCCTTCTTTTATATCATTTATGTTTTCTGCAAAGAAGATTTTTTCTCTTCTATTATTATAAATTAAAACTCCATCTTTAAAATCTAACTTCACCGAGGCCTTTTTTAACAACATATAACCTATTAATAAATCACTTTCTAATTTTCTATCTCATAGAATATTACGTCTCTATCAAATATATATACTTCATAATAATGAGTAATTATGGAATATCCATTTATTGTACGAACTCTTTTATTTATAGTTAATTTTTTTCTTTCTTGTAGAACATTAGGTCTACAATAGCAACTAGTAGCTCCCGTGTCAATTAGAATTTTTAGTTGCTTGCCTGATAGGTATCTGATGATGAAAGGCAATTGGCACGGCGATCGCCTAAAAAAGCGTCCTCATTAATATTATTTATCCTTTGGTTTTTAACCGGGGGTTGAGCACTATTTTGAGTGCTATGTGGCCTCTTATCCACATATGAATTTCTTTGATTATTGTTATTATTGTAGTTGTTTTGATTTTGTCTGAAGGGATTATATCTATTTCCCATATTATTATTATTGTTAGTATTGTTATTATTATTATTTTGATTGTGAGATCGCCAGTAATTATTATTAAAGTTTTGCCTATGGTAAGGCATCTTCATATTGGAACTACCAATTTCCATTGCTGATGGTTGTTGATGTTGGTGTCGGTTATGGTTTGGATTTGGTTCCCAAACCGATCTTTTAGGAAATCTCAAGTTATTATTATTATTATTAATCGCGTGGTTATTTTTAACATTCTGATTCGAATTATAATTTCTATTAAATTGTAGAGCGAATTGAGCTCTCTGATTATTTGATTCTAACTCTTGCGCTTTAGCAAGAGCGCTAGGTAAATCATTAGGGTTAAGAGAAAATAAAATATTGCTCAATGGAGCATTAAGACCTGTTATAAATACGCCTAACGCATTTTTTCGGTGAGCTTCATTAAGCTCTTTAGTCAAGTTAGCCTGACCATGTGTCATTATTGTTTTGTTTATTAAAAGCGTTAATTTCTTGTTGACTATATTATAGTAGTCAATTAGCGATGAGGAGCCTTGCCTCAAGATACTTAGTTCCTGTTCAATCATATGTATTGGACGTTTGTCCGCATATGCGAAGTCTAGACGACTTAAAATCGCATCAAAATTTAGAACCGTTCCATGGTTCGTTAAAGTATCATTTGCGTTTTTAACAATTTTGTTTCGCAAAATTGTCAAGGCCGCAAAATATCTTCGGCTTCCTCTCGTGTAGAGAGTCATTGAATTATTAGCCGCTTCTCGCCAGCTTACATATGTATTTTCATCACCTGTAAATTCCGGTAATGATTTAATCACATCGAGTGATTCTACACAATTGATGCTATCGTTAATTGTTTCCGCGACATGTTCCGTCACATTGCAATCCGTTGTTAGGACAGAAAGTTGGTTTTTTAATTTTTCAATTTCGTCTTTTAAAGTAGCCACGTTCGAGGCTACGATACGTGAAATAACTTCTTCATGAGAAGTTGTCATTTTACCAAATTTTTCTATAAGATCCTCCAGTTTAATATAATATATAATATTTTATTATTTTTATTTAAATAATTCTCTAAAATTAATTTTTTAATACAATGTTCACTTCATTACCTCTTAATTTTTTGTTCTATTGTAATAATAAGTATGTTAATAGTTCTCAAAATGTGAAACCCCTTTTTTTTTCTCTCGTTTTTATATTTTTTGTAAATATGATATTTTATGTGCTTCTTTACATTTGTTCATTTAATTGTCTTAGTTAGTTGGTAGTTATGAATTAAAAATTTTATGGAAATATGAATTGAATGAAATAATATTCACAAGGATATAATAAAAAAAATTATTATTATTATTATAATAAAAAAATTTAATATCTCTTTTTTTTTAAACAATGTTTTTTTTAATATTTATTCATAGATAAAATTTCTTACTCTGAATTTATTTTAATTTCTCCTTGCCGCAATTCACAATGAAGTTGTTTTTCTTTTTTAATTTGGCCAGAGCCTTTTTGGGTCAACCTACCAGTCTCAGTAGGCGTTTTAAGAGTGCGTTTTAAAAAGACTTTTCCTTTAAAAAAAGGTCGCACAACCCCAAAATAACTCAGTTTAAGACCGAAATTTTACTGTTTTTTTTATATTTTTTTGTTAACTTTTTTGGCACTTTTCAGTTTATTTATTCAATAGTTTTTTTTTTAATCAATTAACTCTAAGTATCTTTCTGTTGATACTTCTCGCATTTCTGGTACTTCTGGTACTTCTGACTCCTGAGGTGGTGGCGAACTCGCACGATTGGAATTTCCAATATTATTTCTTTTGATTCTATTATTGGTGCGATTTTTAAGATCTTTAACACTTAATCTTTGTAGGGCTAATTCACTTGCTTCTCTTGATTCGCCTAGTATACGAAGCATTTGTTGTGTTTGAGACATATTATTTTTTAATTGTTTGTTTCAAAACTATAGTTCATATTACATATTTTTTTAAAAAACTTTCTTTTATTTTAATCAATTTAAATTGTTCCTTTTTTTAAAAAAAAACTTTTTTTTTTACTCTTTTTATTTATTTTAACTTTTTGTTCCTTTGCACTTTATTTATTTTAATTAAAAACTTTTCTTTCTTAGAGCAAAAGTTTCTCTGCTCGTTTATGACTTTTTATATTTTTTTTTTTAAAACACCGAAGTAATATTTTATTATATTTTATATTACTCTGTTATACCGAGCCTTAAGCTTTTTGGAGATTTAAATATTTTAAAAAACTTGCCCCACGTTGGGCGCCAATTAAACAAATGGTTAGTCGGAGGATCTTTTAAAAAAGATCCTAAACGATTTTATTTGTTGTGATTCGAGTCAAGTTCAATTTAAATCTAAAGATACAATATTAATTCTAAAATAACGTAACCTAATTAATTCTAATGATGCGACGATCGCCAACAAAGGTTCTGCTGAATCGCCGAATCGATGGATATTTGCGTGGGTGCTGCATTGTGATATTCTATTGTCATGGGTGCTGCATTGTGGTATTCTATTATTTGGATGCGGTGCAATCGATGATAATATGATGATCGGTATTTGGATGCACGGATGTGCTGTAATTTAATATCTTCATCTTATGATGAAATCCAATGAAATATTTTATAGTGCGTTATTAGCACTTTCGGGTTTGATTTTCTTTGCGGATGCATGATGATAACTTGTATATAGTATGTATTGAAATAAATTATGATTTTAAATTATGTATTTGAATGAGGAAAATATCTGAGATAGTGTTTTTTTTTTTCATTAAAATTATAAATACATAAAAACTATACTTTCATTTATCCATTTAAAATGTAAGAGCTAAGTTTAATTTTATCACTTCAAGTGTGCTTTATACGACATTATCCAGCCAGCAATAAATTCAAAAAAACTCATTCAATTATTTATTTGATCGAATAAATGTAACCAAATTAAAAAATATTTTTTCTTTTAAGGCTAACAGTAACAGCTATGTTCCTTTGTATGTGGATAAGTACTTCTGAGAAGATAGAAATCATTTTTTTTTTTTCAATTCAATGTTAAAACTAGACAAAAATTCATAAAAACTAGTTTAATTATCATATAAATTAAATCTAACTTACTGGCCTTCTTAATTCTATGATGCCTTTCGGCCTACGAACTAACTTATAACTAGAGATCTCTGGTTTTTATTTTTCACCAAGAGAAATTCACAAAAAACTTGGTTTCAGATCATTTTTATTTTTTTTTTTTTAAATTTTTATTTACAACTTATAACTAAATTATTCTAAATAAAACTACTTAAGACTAATATTAAACTACTTACAACTACTTACAAATACCTACAATAACTTAAGACTACATAAATATACTTAAAACTAGAACAGTCACAGGAGCGATTATATTTTTTTTTTTTTTTTTTTTTTGCCACCCAACTGTCCCTACTTAAATCTAATCTAAGCCTATGTAAGCCGGTCAAGGCCAACTATCATTATTTCATATTCAGCTATCAGAATCCAATTTCAACCACCAAAACTGGTTCTCCTGCTTCACCCTATCTCTTCGGTCCCGATCGGACACAGTCCTACTGAACCGAAGACGCTCAGCTCCGTCTTGTGCGAGCACGTCTCGACCGTAAAGGAGTCGCCTATCCACAGTTCTCCGGCCGACGTGGTAGATAAGCGGAACTGCTTCTCTATCCTGTATCAGCCCTCGACTGTCTAGGTAGACGAATGCATCTGGCGGAATAAAGCCTCTTAAACGCACATTCTTGTAGTATTGATCATTGGGGTAATAGGCCCCAAAAATTAAGCTGTTGGTCGAGGTCATAGCTCTTGCAATGTGACCCCGAATCAGCTTTATTATGAAATTATCTATCCTGTTCATGTTGGCTCCGTTGTATAGAGCCTGGTTGGAATAATAATGTTTGTACTCCGACTCTGGTGTTCTGTGTAATCCAAGGCAGCGTCTCAGACACTGCCTCTCAAACACCCGAATCTTTTCCATTTGAGATGGGGCAACGTTAAACCAAACCGGGCACCCATAGGCAATCATCGGCCGGATGAGGGCCATGTAGCAAATCACCTTCACCCTACTGTCAAGCCGGCTGCTAAAAAACAGCCATTTCGTTAGGGCAAAGGCTCCCCTGGCTCTGGTCAGCGCAGCATTTACATGTCTGTCGAAATATAAATACTGATTCAACCAGATGCCAAGGTACTTTACTACACTTTTATTCGCCAGTGGCTGTCGGTTTGGCCCCACGATCACTAGATTCTACCAGTTCTTTCTCGTATCCCTTGAGGCTCCATGCAACGGAGTCCTAAATAGAATAGTTTCCGATTTCTGGAAGTTGATTTTCAACTTCCAGTCATCGCAATATCGCTGAATCTTCTCGAAATCACGCTGCAAGAGAATTCTAATGACCTCAACTTTTGGGGCCGTTCTGTACGCGATTAGGTCATCGGCGTACGCAATTGCCTGAGTTAGGCTACCTATCAAATCGCTGGTGTAAATGCTGAAGAGGATCGGTGAGTTAACAGCTCCCTGCTGAAGACCATTTTTTATTTCGAAGACTGTGGCAGAAGTTACATTGCCACTTTTGACAACATACTTTCTGCCATTTAACATGTCAAAGAGTATATACAACAGTTGTTTACTTATGCCAAGTCTGGACAGCTTCAGATACAGGCCTTCTAACCATACGGTGTCGAAGAAGGCTTTCTCCAAATAAACCAGACAGGCGCCCGTACACTGTCTCTTAGATTTGTTCCATTGGATATCAGAAACGAGCTTAGACGCGGCATGAATGGTGTCATGTCCTGCCTTAAACCCGAACTGATTATCTGGTATGATATTATTGTCCTCAGCCCACTTAGACAGAGCTCTATTGACAACTTTCTCGAATACCTTGATGATACTCGGAAGAAGACTTATCGACCGGAGATTTGCCGTATTGGAGGCTTCCTTTCCCTTTTTCGGGAGAGGATGTACCACAGCTGTCTTCCAGCGCACTGAATAATATGCATTATTCAGCGCATTGTTGAACAGTGTGGTGAAAATGTCGATGGCTTCCGGAGGTAAATGTCGTAACACAATGTTGGATATACCATCGACACCCGCTGACTTCTTTTTCTTTATCGATTCGAAAATGAGCTGTAACTCCACCTTCGATATTAGTAGGGAATTTGACCCATTTAGCTCGGCGACTGTGGCGTTTGCCAGATTGTCTTCATTGAATCCGGTGAAACCGAGATTCTCCCATCGCCATTGCGTTATTTCGTTCCGAAGGTAGAAGTGGTTAAGCAGGGCTCTGTTTTCCAGGTCGTGGTTCGGGCGAATGCTAGCATTCACCTTATACACTTGCTGGAACGCAGCCCCCACCGCCTCAACTTTTTCTCTCGGATCTTCAATAACAAAGAAATCATCGTCCAAGACGGCTTCCTCCGGATCTATGCCTGCTGTCAAAAGTACGTCTCTGTTATCTGTCGTCCTCTGAAGTTTAAGACACGGAAGGTCGTTCTGATCATTTTTCCTGAAAATCTTATTAATTTGCGGGAACATACTCGGATCGCTAGAATTAACGACCCGATTTTTTTTGTTCCAGTACAAATTAATAGACAATTTGTAATTTTCCTTGATCAGTTGGTTGACGTTTTTAATTGACGACTTCAGTGTCCTTATCTCAGGATCGTTTGTGTCAGTAAACCGTCTGTACAAGCGTTTATGTCTTGTCAAAAGTCCACTTTTCTGTCTGTGTAGTGTGCCTATGGTCGCGTTCCGGTACATGTCAGTAGCGTCTCGTTCTTTGTATTTCGGTATTGTTCTTTCCATCGTTCTTTGTATTGTCTCGTCCATTTATTATATATTATTCGAACGAAGTTCGTTTGCCAGAGCGTTGGTGAAGCGTGGCCAGCGCATCTTACCGTAGTTGTAAGAGTGCACCGGCACATACTCCTGCAACTCTACTAGCTCGTTCGGTAGTTGTATTACGGCGGTGAGTCCGCAGTGGTCACTGTCGTACTCGATCGTCCGTAAACAATTTCTTGGTCTTGAACCCACTGTGTCAGTTATTGTCAGTCTTAAGTCCATGAGCAATAGATCCAGATGGGAACTGCTTCTTGGGAACGATGGCCTATCAGTAGCCAGGAGGTCGAGCATATACTCAACATTGTATTGACCCATCCAGGTAAACAGATGGTTACCTCTCGGGTTTTCGATTTGATTTCCCCAACCGGGATGTTTGGCATTGAGATCACCGGCCATGAGATAATAGTTCGAGTTCAGTTGCAAGGACTGAAAAAGTTTTTCGAGCTCTGTTGTAAAGTCAGTTGGCTCGGGTGATTCCGGTGCGTAAGCCGCGACCACACACATCCGCATCACCTGTTGGAGAGGGATGCATATGATGCACGCTTCAAGCAACCGAAACCGGCGCGCGTACGTCACTGTTGTATATAACATTATAGCTGATGCCTTTTCGTACGAATATAGCGACACCACCTCCTTCAATTGAGTTGGGCCGGTCTTTTCGTACGATATTGTATTTATTATGCGTCAATTTGTGTTTCTGGTTCAGCTTAGTTTCGCTGGCCAAAAGCACATCTGGACTTTGGTCTTTCAACAATTGGAAGAGATTCGCTCTACGTTCTGTCCTAATCAGTGAATTTACATTCACAGCTAGGATCCCAAAGGGCCTTCAACCTATGTGCGTTAAGCTCGGCAACCGAGTGTAGAGATAGTCCACCCTCGACGCCTGCTCCATTATCTGGTTTTGAAGTCCTGTTAACTGGCCATGAATGGCCAGCAGCATGCTTCTTATCTCGGTCTGTGCATCTGGAGCCCTCGGCACTAGGGCCGGTTGCTGTTGTGTCTGCTGCTGTTGCTGCGGCTGTTGTTTCTGCCGCTGGGTTTTTGGCGGCAGCACTTTTGGTTCCGCTGATTCCTGTTGCGCTGGATGGGGCTGCTTGGTTGTCGATAGCAGCTCCTCATCTTTCTTCTGGGCTGGCGCCTCTGATTGCGGCGGTGCCTGGTTTGATAACGCCTTTGCCGCTCCTGTCGCTCTTTTTCCCGACGGGCCTCCTGTTTTTGTTTTAGGGCCTCTATCAGGGGTGCAAGTTGTGAAGCTTATGAATCTGCCCCTGTACTGGGAAAGTCGCTTAACGTCTGCTCACTTCGACAGTTGAAGATCGACTGAGATAGAAACCATATTCCAGTACTTCTAGCTACACATATTTTTACTAAACCACCCAGAAAAAAAATCAGCAAAATATTCCTTTCGCGGCGCCCCAGCAAATAGCCGTCCACCTTCACTCCAACCCTGTGTGTCAATGCATTTGTGTTTGTGTAACTCACACAATTATGAAAACTACTTCACTTATTTCTGGATATGCCTCTTCCTGTACTTCTTATTCAATGGTCATGACAATGAGTATCGTCTATATACATAGGGAGGTTTGCGTGTTCTTGCGTTTGTGGTGTGTATTCGGATTCGCCAGACAATGGCTGCGTTCGAATGAAAGACCGATAACGTGCGTTCTATAATAATTAATCATTGTTGTTATGTCAAAAAATATTGTTGGAGTTTGATTTCTAAAATGCAAACATTTTTGAAAGATTTGTTGTTACGTACATATGTACTGAGAATATTTCGATATTCATTATTATGTATTATAAAGCTTTTTCAATTGTTCAAATCAAAAATTACAAAGAAAAAAGTTCAATGAAATTCCCCGAAAATCCCTTCATTGAGATTGTCAAAGTTTTTTTTTGTTAAACTTCATTCAGTTTTTTCAAGATTTTAATGTCACAAAAGATTTGACATTATTTTTATCGATTTATTTAAGGTTCATTCATACATCAAGTGGTTTTATACCACCGATAAGTTAATTCAACAGATTTCAATCAAAAAAAGATATTTCGTTGTTGTTATCGACTTTTTTAAACATCATTCAGCTATCTTGTTATTTAAATGTCACAGGGGTGCAAATTCAACAGATTTTAAAAGCAAAAAAAGATCTTTCATTTTGGTTGATTTTTGCTAATCTTCATTCACTTTTTATTGACTTAATGTCATGCATTGTATATAGAAACTATATTAGTACTATGGAACACGATTTTAAGTTACCTTTCTTTCTCTTTTGGTGGCGCTGGTGTTGCCTAAAAAGCAGATTGTAGAGATCGAAATGAAGGTAGGCAGAAAGAATATAAAATAAGTAATAGAGTGAGAGAATTAATTATGTTCATTCTGACAATTGCTGACAACAATTAGGCAGGGTAAGGGAGATAGGTGAGTCAGCTGATGGGTGTCATGGCAACAAGGGCAAAATGAGAAAATGAAAAGAATTCTATTGGCGTGGATTTATTCAACGGTTTTTTTTGCATAGGACGATTTTTGCTATATGTAAAAGTATAGATATAGCTACATTATTTTCAATTTTCAAATAATTTCGTATAGCTATTTTATTTGATTTTGTGAGATTTGAGATATTATGAGAGCTATGTTGCAAATTTTCATGTCTTACAGATACATTCAAACTTTTTTTTTCTTGCTTCTGATAGAATTTACTATACGTATTTGGTTTTTGTGAACTATGTACCTTGCCAAATTTCATGTTTTACAGAAACATTTATATTTTTTTCTTGCAAGCGATAGATAGAATTGAATTGAATACGTATTTGATTTTGTCATTTCTTTACAGTCATATTTTTATGATATCTTTTTTTATTTCTTTTTTATAGGTACATGATATCCTTTTAATTTCTCAAATCTGAAGAAATGACCATTTGAAAATTAAAAGGAGGATAAAATTGATGTACCTTAAATAACTAAAAACAGTTTATGCAACCGTTTTTTGTTTTTAATTTTACTGCTTAAAAAAAGTTTTCCGTGCGAATATCAATCAGTAAAATTAAAAAAAGTTTTTTTTACTAAAAATTTCTTGAACAAAATCAAATACCTACATATTTCTAAAAATAAACGTATTTGTGTATTCATTTTTCAGTAAATTTAAAATATCACGTCAATTTTCAAAATTTTTAAGTAAATTTGAGATACCACGTGAATTTTAATATTTTTAACAAATCGAAAAATTTAACCTGAATTTTCAAGTTTAAATAATTTTCACGTGCATTTTTGTAACTCAAATGAAGTTAAAAATTTCACGTGGATAGTTCTCAATGAAATTTTAAATTTTAAAAAGTTTTTTAGTAAATTAAGTACCTACATATTTAATTCCAAAAATTTCACGTGAAATTTCAAAAGTTTTAATTATTTAAAAAATTTCATAGTTCATAGTTTTAACCTTTTTCTTTTAATTTTCCTGTGGATTTTTCGTAGTTCTCAAAGAAATTTAAAATTTCTTGTGAATTTTCGAGAAATTTCACGTGAGTTTAAAAAAAAAACACCGAACTTTATAAAAACACGTAGTTTTAATATTCTAGGTTAATTCTCAAGAAATTACATTATTTTCAATTTTCCAAAAACACGTCATTTTATTGTTCACTGTTTTCATATTTTACGGGTATTTTAAGAATTCTTGGATTTTCAAGTCCTAAACAAATTTTAAATACCGCGTGAATTTTCAAAAGAAATTAATGATTTTAAATTTTCACGTAATTTTCATGTTTCTTAAGTAAATTACGACTTTGACGTGAATTTTTAAAGTTCTAAAGTAAAAAAAAATTTACTTCAATTTTCCATAGCAATATTTTTTTATTTTAAAATATCACGTAAGTATAAACAACTACGTAAAATTAAAAAACAATTGATAAAATATTAAGAAATTCCTTCACAAATTTTCATTGCTCATTCCCTACCTACCTAGCAAAAAAAATTCAAATAATTCCCCTTTGCAAGAAAGACAATGAAGAAAAAATCAATAAGAGTCTTTTTTTCTAACTCCCTCGAACTCCCACCAAATTGTATTCCAATTTTATACAGCTTTCTCTATCCTCTGTTATTCTCTAGACATTCATATTTATTATTCTTTTTCTTTGTACTTCCCCTATTAATTACTCTACACTAATCTCCACTAAAGGTAGGACTACGTTGCTGGGTCGGTTGCCCAGAGGTCGCGTCGTTCGTTCCTCTTCATAATAGTACTATGTAAATCTATATACAATGCACCGCACGTGATTTTTCAATCGATTTAAAAATCACCGTGTAGCCAGGCACATATGTATATGTACATATACATAGTATAAACTAAGAAGGGTGTATGTACATTGTACATTGTATTAATTTTATATGTCAAATATAATTGTGTCACTTTGTGACCACAGTACACATAAAGAAGGTAATATCATAAGAGTTTTCATTTTCGTTTGTTTCTGCGTACCTATATCAAATCAGAGAAAAAATGGCGTCAATGGTGTTCTTGTAAACATTTGTTTCGGTCGTTTTTGTTTCGTTTCTTTATGTGTACTGTGGAAGAAACACAACAAATGACTGTCACTTCAACTTCAGACCACCGTTTCAGCCATCTTGGATTTCTTTCTGACACTTCTCGTTTGCGAAAACCTGCGCAAGATAATACCTTCTTTATGTGTACTGTGCTTTGTGACGATCCCCCAAGCAAGTCTTTTATTCCTTTTGGGCAACTATATTAAACTATTATTCCGTCAAATGAAGTTAGTGAAGGTAAAATATAGAATTTAATTAAACTGTCATTTCAAGTGGAAAATATTCATCCTGAAGCTGATTTTTCAATTTCCTCCCGCTGAGTTAATGTAAAATGGTTTGTCTAGGAGTATTTGCTTAGCTATATGGTCAGGTCAGGTCAGGTCTTATGAAATTATGTTAGCTTCCGTGTTTAACGGCCGCGAGCACTACACTCCGTCTTAAGGCCTCCTCTTAGTAGTTCAACAATGTTTTTTTTTTTTTTTTTAAATTCAAATTTTATTCATTTTTAACTTATATCTACTTACATACCAGACAAAATTCAAGAAAAACTAGCCTACTTAACTATGCTTAAATTTAACTTACTGGCCCTAAACGGGCGCTCTAAGGAATTCATGATTACTTATACTAATGCCTTTCGGCCTATGAACTAATTTTTTTTTTTTTTTTTTTTTTTGTCTTTATTTTGTTAGAAAATTTATAAAAAACTAACTTCAATATAAATTTTAAAAAACTTACAAACTATGTCCTTAAAATAAAACTTAAACCTAACCCTAACCCTAACCTACCTATGTACATACTACTTAAAACTAGAGCAATCACAGCGGCAAAAGCTATGTCCATTTACATTGTTTTTTTTTTTATTTATTTTTATATATGTAATTATATATTTTTTTTTTTATAGTTTTATTTTTATAGTGCCACCGTCCCTACTCTCTACTTAACCTAAGCCAGCGCCGGAGACACTGTCTCTCGAACAACCGAAACTTCTCCATTTGGGAAGGGGCAATGTTGAAACAAACAGGACAACCATACACAAGCATTGGCCGTATGAGGGCCATGTAGCAAATTACCTTCACTCTGGGGTCAAGCCGACTGCTGTAAAACAGCCGTTTCGTCAGAGCGAGAGCTCCACGGGCTCTGGTCAGAGCAGTACTTATTGTTGGAAATTGAAAATGATAATTTAATAATATGTAATTCTACTTTGTACTTTTACTTTACTATTTCTTTTTTATACAAATACTCTTTGTATTGTTTGTTTCTAATATAAAAATATATGTTATTCCTAAATAAATTTTCTCATCGAAACATTGAAAGAGCCTTTGCTAGTCTTTTAGGTTATGGGCCCAGAATACGTTTTTTTTTTTTTGGTCATTAATAAAACATTAAAATTAATGAAGTAATGTCCATTAATACCAAAACTGGTATTCCGCTGTTCGATGGAACAAATTTTAATAATTGGCGTTTTCGAGTCGAAGTTGCTCTGGATGAGAAGAATTTAGGAATATATATTCAAGAGAACCTAGAAGCGCTTGTTGCAACTGGGAAGGATTTATCTGAGAAGACGAAAATCAAACAAGAAGAAAAGAGATGCAAGAGTTTAATTGTTCAAAGCGTACATGATAACCAGTTGGAAAACATCAAAGGGAAATCTACAGCAAAAGAGATGGTTGATGGATTGGCAAGTATATTTGAACGTAAAACTATTGCAGGTCGAATTTTGCTAGAGCGTCAGCTACACTCGATGTCTTATCGTGAAGGTGACGATATGAAGGAGCATATTTTGTGCTTCGATAAATTGATTCGCGATCTGAAGAGCTCTGGAAAGGAGTTGGGAGACATCGATATGGCTATTTCTTTGATGTTAACTTTACCAAAATATTTCGATACGTTGGTGATAGCTATTGAAACTATTGAGCAAACGAATTTGACTTTAGATTTTGTCAAATGCCGTTTGTTGGATGAGCATAATAAGCGCATGTCAGGTTCATCTGGTGTTAGGTCTACATCTGTTGCTATGAATGCAAATATTGTGTATTATGGTTGTGGTCAGGCAGGTCATATTAAGTCACAATGCAGCAAGAAGCCTAAGAAGAAGTTGAAGAAGAACTTCAAGAAAGAAGCATCGACAAAGAATAGTGCGAATGCAACTTCGTCAAATGAAGCAGTTGTTTCTTTGAGTGCCGTTAGCAGTAATTATGTATTAAAAACTAGTAATGATGAATCTGAGACTATTTTGAATACTGCATTAAAAGCAGATACAAGTTCAAGAAGTTCATCTGTAAAATTTGTCTTGGATTCTGGTGCTACTGAGCACATGGCGAATAATGAAATTTTCTTCCATGATCTGAAAGATATTGAAAATGTAACAATTTCAGTTGCTAAAAAGAATGCGATGCTAGTAGCCAAGCAACGTGGTGACATTCTGGTGAAAACTCTGTATAATGGTGATTGCAACACAAAAGCTATTAGAGATTTATTACTTGTAAAGGGCTTGCAGTGTAATTTGCTATCCATTCGAAGTTTAACCAAACGAGGATGTCATGTTGTCTTCGAAAGAAATTTGGCATATGTATCTCTAAATGGCGAAACGATTTTTGTAGCTCGCAGTGCAGGAAAACTGTATGAGGTTGAATTTCAAATTAACTCCCTATACGGAACATCAGGCAGTTCTTTCGGGTTTCCTTTTTCAAGATTAAGTCCAGATTCCATTGGAGTTGCGACGCCTTTGCAATCACTCATGCCAAACTTCTTAAGTACATTTTTTAAATAACGCTTTTGGCTTAGAATAATTGTACCATCTTCAACGTTTTGTTCTATGTGCATTCCTAAGAACGTGTTCACTTTTCCGATGTCGGTCATCTCAAATTCTTTCTTGAGCAAATTCTTGATGATAATAATTTTTGACTCATCGGTACAAACAATAAGTAAATCATCGACATATAACAAAACGAAACTTCTAACACCTTTTTCATTCTTTGTGTACAAACATTGATCCGTTGCACAACGGTGAAAACCAATCTTCAACATGAAATGATTGAACTTAGCATTCCAAGTTCGAGATGCCTGCTTCAGCCCATACAGCGCCTTGTTGAGTTTATACACCTTGTTGCTATTTTTGAATCTGTAAGTTTATCGTCAACAGAGGCAGAGTATATTGCACTTGGCGAAGGCATCTGCGAAACCAAATGGATGCGAAGTTTGCTTCATGAAATGGGCTTCAATTTTATTTCCCCAACAATTACATATTTACGAAGATAATCAATCCTGTATAAAGGTGGCAGAAGAGCCACGTGAACACAAAAGGATGAAACATATCGACGTTAAGTATAATTTTATTCGTGAAGCGATTTCAAATCAAGAGATCAAATTACAATACTAGGCAAGTAGTGATCAATTGGCAGATATAATGACAAAAGGAATAAGTAGAACTTTATATGAAAAACATCGCAAGATTTTAAATTTAAAATTTTGTCTTGATTAATTTAATTTTAAAATCTGTTTGTTTAATTTGTTTTGTTAAAATAATGTTTAGTTTTTGAATGTAATGTTAATTTAAATTAAGAGGCGGTGTTGGAAATTGAAAATGATAATTTAATAACATGTAATTCTACTTTGTACTTTTACTTTACTATTTCTTTTTTATACAAATACTCTTTGTATTGTTTGTTTCTAATATAAAAATATATTGTTATTCCTAAATAAATTTTCTCATCGAAACATTGAAAAAGCCTTTGCTAGTCTTTTACTTATATGTCTGTCGAAATACAAATACTGGTCTAACCAGATACCGAGATACTTCACTACACTTTTACTCGCTAGTGGCTGACCGTCAGCCCCAACAATGACCATCTTGCGCCAATTCTTGCATGTATCTCCCGTGGCCTTAGCCAACGGAGTCCTGAACAGAATTGTCTCCGACTTTTGGACATTTATTTTCAGTTTGCAGTCGTCGCAGTATTGTTGAATCTTCTCGAAGTCACGCTGCAAGAGAATTCTAATAACTTCAATCTTTCGAGCCGTTCTGCACGCAATCAGGTCGTCGGCATACGCAATTGCGTTAGTTAGGCTACCTATTAGATCGCTGGTAAAAATGCTGAAGAGGATCGGCGAATTGACCGCGCCCTGGTAGAGGTTACATTGCCACATTTGACAACAAACTTTCTACCATTGAGCATATCATAAAGCATATACAGTAATGGTTTACTGATGCCTAGTCTGGTGAGTTTTAGGTACAACCCTTCTAACCATACGGTGTCGAAGGCTTTCTCTAAGTCAACCAGAACAGCACCCGTGCATTGTTTCTTGGACTTGTTCCATTGGATATCAGAAACGAGTTTAGACGCGGCATGAATACAGTCATGTCCTGCCTTGAACCCGAACTGATTATCCGGAATTATTGTGTTGTCCGCAGCCCACTTAGCCAGAGACATATTGATTACCTTTTCGAATACCTTACTGATGCTTGGAGGAAGACTTATTGAACGCAGATTTGAAGGATTGGAGTTGTCCTTTCCCTTTTTCGGGAGAGGATGCACCACAGCTGTCTTCCAACGCACCAGATAATATGCATTATTCAGCGCGTTGTTGAACACTGTAGTATAAATGTCTATAGCTTTAATCGGTAAATGTCTTGGCACGATGTTGGGTATACCATCGACACCTGCTGACTTTTTGTTCTTTATTGAATTGAGGATGAGCTGGAGCTCTACCTTTGTGATGAGCAAGGGACTTGAACCCGTTCTTTCGGCGATTATAGCGTTTGCTCAGAAATCGTCATCAAATCGGGTGAAACCACGGTTCTCGGATCGCCAAAGAGTAAAATCATTCCTTAGGTAGAAGTGATGAAGTAAGGCTCTGTTTTCCAGGTCGTGGTTCGGGCGATTGCAAGCATTCACCTTATACACTTGCTGGAAAGCAGCATCAATTGTCTCCACTTACTCCTGCGGGTCCTCAATCACGAAGAAGTCATCGTCCAAGACGGCTTCCTCCGGATTAATTTGCGCTGTCAGAAGTGCGTCTCTGTTCTCATTCGTTCTCTGGAGCTTAAGACACGGAAGGTCGTTTTGATTAATTTTCCAGAAGATCTTGTTAATTTGCGGGAACATACTCGGGTCGCTAGAGTTAACGGCCCGAATTTTCTTGTCCCAGTACAAATTAACAGACAATCTGTAATTTTCTTTAATCAAAGTGTTGACGTTTTTTATTGACGACTTTAGTGTCCTAATCTCCAGGTCGTGGGGGTCTGTAAATCGTCTGTATAAGTTTTTAAGTCTTGTCAGTAGTCCGCTTTTTTGTCTGTGAAGTGCGTCTATAGTCGCGTTACTGTAGACGTTAATTTGGTCGCGTTCCTTGTACTTTTGTATTGTCCGTTCCATTGTTTGTTTTATTATGTAGTCCATCTGTTCAAGATTTTGATCGATTTCTATGTTTGTCAAGTTTCTGTTGTTTGGTGGGGATATGACCCCCGAATGGAGTTCTCTTGATAGAACTTGGGTGAAACGTGGCCAGCGCATTTTACTATAATTGTAAGAATGCGTCGGGACGAATTCATCCAGCTCTACAAGCTCGTTCGGGATTTGTATTAAGGCAGCCAAGCCGCAATGGTCACTGTCGTACTCAATTGTCTGCAGACAATTTCGCGGGTGGTAACCCACTTTGTCAGTTACTGTCAGTCTTGTGTCGTACAGCAAAAGGTCCAGAAAGGAGCCGCTCCTTGGAAATGATGGCCTTTCAGTGGCCAGCAGGTCGACACCGTATTCAACACTGCAAAGATTCATCAAATTAAAGAGATGATTACCTCTTGGGTTATTTGTTTTATTTCCCCAATCTCCATGTTTGGCGTTCAAATCTCCGGCCAATATAAAAAAAGTTCTTTTCCATGCCCAGTTGAAGTACTCTAAAAAGAGTCTCGAGCTCTGAGATGAAGTAAGTTGGCTGCGGAGCGTCAGTCGCGTAAGCCGCAATCAAATATAAGCGCTTGCCTCTAGTGAGGGAAACACGAACGACGCAAACTTCTAAGGTCTTAAGCTTTCGCAAATCATTATTGTAAATAACTTTATGACTAATGCCTTTACATATGAAGATTGCAACACCGCCTCCTTGATTAGAACCGGGTCGATCTCTTTTTAAGATATTGTAATTTTTGTGAGTCAATTTGTGTTTCTGGTTTAGCTTGGTTTCGCTGGCCATAAACACATCAGGACTGTGGTCTTTCAACAACGGGAACAGGTTGGCTCTACGTTCTATCCTAATCAATGAATTTACATTCAAACCTAGGATCCTAAGGCGCGACTTCGGCAGCGCGCCCTTAACCATGAATTTGCGCTCGGCCAGGCATCAAAGAGTAGAGGTGGTCTACTCTTTCGCCATGCTCCTTGATCTGACTTTGCAGTCCTGTCAACTGGACTTGAATGCTCAGCAACAAGGATACAATGTCTGGCTGTCCCGCCGACACCTGAGGCACATGGGCCTGTGGGGCGACCGGTGGTGGAGCCTGTCTCGTGTTTACCCTTCCTTTCGCATAGTTGGCGTAAGAAACGTTGGGATTAACGATTGGAGTTTTTGTTGTTGGAGCTTGTCTTACGGGTTGACTTCCGGCTTTTTGCCTGGCCTGTTTTTCCCGTATCTCTTGGACCTTAGGACAACCCCGATAATTAGCAGGGTGCCCCTCGTTCCCGCAGATGACACACTTGAGCTGGGCCATGTCATCGACCCACTCAGTCCCTAACTTGCATTCACCCCTATTGTGGGTTTCGGCGCATTTCACACAGCGCAACTGCATTTCACAGTTGGCCGCAGCGTGACCGAACCTTTGGCAGCGCATGCACTGCAGCATGTCGTTATGCCTCTTTAATTTTTCCCAGTGTATGACCTGGTAGTCTAGGACAGTAATATTCCTCAGACTCTTCAGTCTACTTTGGGGCGACAGAGTTACGAGGAAGATTGGCAGTTTCTGCCCCTCCCGTCTGGACTTGACCGTGGTAAACGGCTTGACCCCGACGAATTCGAGATCATCGGTGGCCTTCTGACGGAGCTCAGCTAGGAGCTCTCCGGGTTCCGTGCAGGAACTGATTCCCTTTAACAGCACCGTTTTCGGTTTATCACTCCTAGGAGTGAAGCTGAAGAATTCAGCAGTGGCTTTTCTGAGGCAGTCTTTAACTAATTTGTATTCAGCCAATGTGAAGCATTGAACCGAATACCTCTTTTGTTGTTCATTTATGATTTTAATACAAAATTTGTTACTAGTGGCCGACTTACATACCTGTTTTATATCTGCAAGGTCGACCCTATAGGTACTGGTTGCTGCTGGTGTTGTTGCCTCGCTGCTGCTGATGTTGATGTTGATGCTGCTGCTGGTGCTGCTGATGGTGCTGCTGATGGTGCTGCTGTCTGTACTGCTGCTGGTGCTGCTACAGGAGCAGCCGGTACTGCAGCTGGGATTGGTGCTGCTGGGCGCTTTTGTACTGCGGCCGCCGCTGGTTTTGGGCCCCCCGATGTACTGGGGCCTGACTGTGCCGCCCCTGTGATTTTGGACGGCTGATTTTGTTTTTGTGGCTTGGGTGATGCCGACGCCTTTAGTGTAGCAGCTTTATTTTGCTGCTGCTGCTATTTTCGATCTTGTCATATAACTCGTTGACGATCGACTGGGCCTTTTCCTCCTCATCCTCTTCTTCTTCGCCCGAGGACGACTCTGTCGAATGGCCAGCAAACCTTTTGCTGGACCCGGACCTGTATAGTACCTCACCATCTTCGGACATATATTCGATGTCGTCATCGGATGGTGAGGTGTTTAGTTGCCGTTGCAACTTTTTTGCTGCTTTTTTTTTGGGCTTTCGCGCCGCCGTCTCTTTGCCTGCAGCTGGCAACTTAGCTGAGGTGATCGTAGAGCGACGCTTTACCAAGTTCGGCGTATACCGAATGCTCCTCCTTCTCTTCATTATAGCATCGGCAGGCGATGCCGTTGCTGCTCTTGTTGTTATTGATGGTCTGTGAGCATCTTCCGATGTCACCGTAGCTGTTGCCGTTGGTGGCTTCATTGCTGTTGTTGTTGCTGCTGGCTGGGTATCTTTCGATGATCCCGCTGTAGCTGTAGCTGCTACCGTTGGCGATCTACTTGCTTTTTTGGGACACCTTTCGATGCCCCAGCAAGTTTTTTTGCTTCCATTTGGGAATTCTCCCACTCAATAAAGTTTTCCACTTCCCTGTTGTGGAAAAAAGCTGATAAAGTTTTTAGGCCCGATTGAGATTCGAACCGGCAACCTTCCACTTCGCGGTCCGCCACCTCTACCACTGTGCTATTGGCACTATTAAAAATAGCTGGGTTGATTTATATGTACTTTGTTAAACACTCCGATTTGAATAAGTACACACTGTGAAAGCCAATACGATGTTTACACCTTCACAGATCGATATCGACTGAGTTCAACAATGGTATTGGCCACACCGTTATTCTGAATTCGTTCTGAATTCGTTAGGGGTTGGCCGTGGCGCGATGGTATGCGTGGTCGCCTGTCAACCAAATGGTCACAGACTCACAGGTTCGATGCCAGCCGTAGTTCTATGTCTTGTTTTTTTCCATTATCATTGATCATCACTAACAACATATGATTGAGTAAATACTAGTATGCCCAACAAATATGACAATGAACAAAATAATGCGAATTATAAAGGGACATAGCCGCCAACCCTGGAGATAAAATCTGAGACAACCACCACCTTCAGTCTCAGTACCTCGCGCCACACACACCTTTCCCTTCCCATCCTATCCTATCCTTCACGCCCGCGCTGTGTTGATACATATAAAGGGTAAACCAAAAATCCCCTTGAGCGCGCGCATATTACAAAAAAAAAAAAAATCATTTCCAAGTAACATTGACCACACCGTATCCCGACTACAGTTCAATAATAATTTGAAAGTGACCATCCCTTAGAGATCCGATTGGGAAAACGGTAATTACTTGGAAAACGAATTCCACTTCTACACCGATGCCGATGGATCAAAAACTGATGACGGGATTGGTGAGGGTGTGTACTCTGACAGACTGAACTTAGGTCTAACCTTTTGCCTGATCATTGTAGCTTATTCCATGTGATAGCTCACAGAACTGACATAGCATAACATACACATCGCTACATGCAAGCTCATGCTAACACAAAGAGTTAAAGAGAGAACAAACCTCAGGTGGAATGACATCACCACCTGCGTGGCTACAAAATTAATGTGGCCAAAACTTGATATGAAGAAAACCAGAGGATTGCTATCCTTAAACTATCCATAATAGGTGTCATTTCTGGACACTGTAGACATGCAACCTGTATTGGCGTGAATGCAAACGACTTTTTTAGAAGCTGTATGGATGAAGAGGAGGAAGAAACGCTTCCTCACCTTCTTTGTACATGCCCAGCTCTGTCCCATAGACGTAGACTCCATTTAGGAGAATTCTGCTGTTATGATCCTAGTGATCTAGCGAATACTAAGATTAGTAGCACAGCACGCTTCGGAAAAAACTCAAAACGGTTTAACATGTAAGGGAGAATATCTTATAGATCCTTGTAGATCACAACGCAACGGACCAATCTTATTGGTCTAAATGGGTCAGCCTTTCGCTGACCGCTACTGTAACCTAACCTAGCCGTATCTATTAAAGAATTAAATTTTTTTCCATTGGGTCCGCGATATACTATGTAAAATGTAGGGAGTTCCACTGATCCTGTTGTTAGAAAATGTATCTCCTGTTCTAATTCTTGGGGTAGTTGCTCCTCGCATTTTTCCATTTCTTCATCCTGCGTGACAATGTCTGTTTGGTAGACTCTCTGTTGTTACGGTGGGCTAGGTGGGATGTCATTATTTTGTCCAACCCTTTTGGATTGTTGTTGTTGTTGTTGTTGCTGCACAATATTGTTTCCGTACGTTGAGAATTTTTTGTTGTTGTTATACTTTCTGTGTTCAGTCTGTTGGGAATTAGTGTGGATGCTGCGATCTACATCCCTTGGTTCAGGTCGAAATTGTCGGGTGGTAGAGTGCTGGTTTTTATGTAGATTGTGGTTGTCTGTACGTGTTTGAATACATCATATTTTTTTGTTCTTGAAATATGTGTATATTGCCTAGGTTGAGGATTGTTATGTGTCCTTGGTATTGGTGGTATAAGAGAGTTATGTGGAACTACTATTGGATTAGAAGTATTACTTCTATACTCTGTTCAAATTATATTTGCAATAGAGGGAAGATAGGATATTTTCCTTTCAACCTCATTATTATGAATTTCAATAAGCTATCTCCATTTGAAAGTTCTCTCATGATTGGCGTAGTTAGCATCATAAATTGGCATAATTCTTTCACAAAAGTTGTTAGGGTTACCAACTAATTATTTAGATATTATGAACATAAAGATGTAGAGCGTAAACTTAATCGAAAAAATTAAAATAAATGTATATTCAATTAAATCTTTTTTTTTTCACACCACCAGGAGGTAAGATAGCAGGCGCGTTTTTTTTTTAAGTTTCCCAGTACACCTAATCTCTTCTAACGTAAGAATAAATCACAGAACAAAAACGTAAAAATAATTTCCAGCAGCGACAACACCTTTTTCCTTTTCACTCTTTTAACTTAAAATATATGCTCCCAAAAGCTTTAATAAAGCTACAATTTTGAAAGCTCCATAACAAAAACCAAAGGAAAAGGTATTATAATTTCCATCATCGGACAAATGGTAACTCCGATTGTGTGTGTTTTTTTTTTTGCTTAATAAACACAATAAGCGAGAGGTAAATAGACATTGACAATCAGTCTCCTGATCTCCTCACAGCCGGGGAGCAGACAGGTTATATTGGAATGTACGAGGGTTTTTGGAATAGGGGTTCTATTTTTTTTTCAGTGCCAATTTCTTAAGTTTAGTGCCATGCAAACACCAACAGGCGCCAGTGTGTTTGAAAAAGCTCTTCCATAAGGCTTGTACTGCAAATATTAATTGAACAGAGTATAGTAAAATTGGTTGGTCTGTAACTCATATTTTGAAGTTCTAGGCAGGTCGAATATGCCTCTGGTAATGAGCAAGGATTTTTAATCGCAATAAGTTTTAGTAAATAGCCGTTCAAGCCTCTTATAAAAGTATCTAAGGCTCTGTTTCGATGACCTTCTATTGTTATTGCCATGATTTCATGGCTTAGATATTCTGTCTGAACTTTATTTATTATAAAGGTAAGTTGGTGATTAACAGAAAAATTCGTCAATGGTTTTTCTACCTTTGTAGAGAAAATAAAGCTGATATTCTAACGTTCGAATATCACGTTTGTCGGCATAATGTAAAGATAAATATCTCTTGTTAGCTAACCAATCTTCGTCGGGTATGTTACATACTACTAAAGCAGTATCTGCTTCTTCTATTATTTTATGTCGTATAGACATAATAATAGCTCGATATGGAGGTTTTGATTTAATTATTTTATAGTCTTGTAATATTATCTCGATAAATACAAACTCCATAATCTCACAAAATAAAAGAATTTCACTCCTCAGAACTCTCCAAAACCAAAAGCCCCAAATCTGTTTCATATCCGAAACAAGATTACATAAGAGACATATCCCTTCCTTCGAAGGTTACAACCTACTAAGAAACGACGATGGTAGGGGAACAGCCATCGTTATTGAAGAAAAGTTTAAAATTAATAAAGTATCCTTTCACAGTGATAGCTTCTCAGTTTGCCTAGGTGCCTTAGTTTGCCAGAACAATAATCGGGTCACGAAGCGAATACTTCTTGGAAGTATTTACATTTCATCAGCAGCAGGTCAGTCCCTTTCCAGCGAATTAGATAGGCTGCTTAGCATTGCAAGATCATTTGACGCGGTTATATTAGGGGGTGATTTTAACGCCCGACATCCTGATTGGGGTGATGTAGTGACTAATCCTAATGGGAATATAATACAAAGATGGTTTTTAAATGGACCATATCTCAATATAGATATAGTTTCACCAAACTCTGACCATTTCGGTGTAGAAACTAATATAAAAATATTCAACGTATGCCCCGTACTAGTACCTCCTACTACCTACACTTGTTTCGAAAATACGAACTGGGATCATTTTAGAATAGAACTACATAGTAGTCTCTCTAGAATGAATCTTCCAACAAGTACAAACATTTCTAATGCTCATATTGACGATATAATACAAGAGGTAAGTAATAAAATAAATACAAGTGTAGAAAACCATTCAGTAACTAAAACATCTAAAAATTTGAAATACAAAAACATTTCACTTTTAACTAAAAATCTTATGAAAATTCAAAGCATTTGGCTAAGAAAACTAAAAAGAATTTTCTATAGACATTTAAACAGGGTAAACATTGAATACAAAGAGTTGTCTTCTAGGATACAATGTCTTAATAAAATAATAGTTGCAAGAGTTAAAATAGATCTTGATAATGATTTTAGGTCACGTTTAAAAAAAAATAAAACCTTCTCCACAAGCTTTTAAGGAAATCGACAGGATAACTGGTAGAAAATATTTTGGAACGAATATAGCCAAGGACACCATTACTTTTAATGGAGAAGAGCTTTCAGATAATGAAGAAAAACTCATCGCGTTTAAGACAGTGTATTCTGACTTGTACTCTGAAAAAATACCCGAGTTTGACAGAAACTTAACAAATCATGGTAATCTTACAGTCAACGAGTTTAAAGACAGACATGCAAATATATGTTTGACGTCATTTTTACCATCTAACACCACCTCAGCTAATATAGCTCTACCTTTTACGTCTCCAACCAAGGTAAATGCTCACAGAATGAGTCTTAACAACAAAAAATCCTGTGGTGTAGATAAAATTTCCAACTTTATTTTGCGAAAATGCCCTCATACGCTTGATATAACACTCTCTTGTATTTTTAACCAATGCATAAATAATGGGTACTTTCCCATTATAACAAGTTTCACTAACACGTCCTGATATCGTAATGTGCTGTGACTTTAATAGTAACATCTTATACTTGATGTACTTAAGTCTAGCTGAAGGGTTGGGCATTTTTAATCTGCATTCAGTAAGTACTACTTTGCCAACTCATTTTTCGAGAAAAAATTCAAGGCCGCTTGACCTATTTTGAGTAAGCAGTATTGAAAAGGTTCTCTCGACATGATCTTATATTTCTTACATTCGGCTTTAACATTTATGAAGTTGTTACTGCCTTCCAGTACAGAGACTTTAGACGTAAACAAGCAATGTACTATATGCAGTCATCCAATCATCCAGTGATCATGTACAATTTCTTAACGATAAAATTTCCTATTTAATATTCATGTTCCTTTAAAAACAAGAAGTTGTGATGGTTCTAACCCTCCGTTGCTAACTGCTAAGATCAATTGCCTTTTACAGAAATGTGATCAAGTCTAGAGATTTTGGAAACGATATCGATTGCAAGAGCTAAGAGAAATTTATAGATCCTTTCGGTATTAAGTTGTGCTAGAAATTAGAAACACTAAATCACAATTATATTCGAATCGTCTAAGCTCATCCTTAAGCGGATGTCAGTTGTGGAAAACTTGAGGGAAATAGGCATAGGCAAGTCGAAGAGTAATGTGGGTACTAATATCCATAGTAACGCCTTAAATCTCAAATTTGTCTCGTTGCCCCCTCTGTCAACTGTCTGCCACAGCGAAAACTTAAATGTACCAATATATGACGAGCAAACTATAATTTCTGTGCCGCCCGGTTAAAGTTTCACGGCAGTAAACCGCGAAGACATAGTAGAAAGCCTACTGCCTATAAAATCAAATGCAAGAGCTATGAGAAATTTATAGATCCTTTCGGTATTAAGTTGTGCTAGAAATTAGAAACACTAAATCACAATTATATTCGAATCGTCTAAGCTCATCCTTAAGCGGATGTCAGTTGTGGAAAACTTGAGGGAATTAGGCATAGGCAAGTCGAAGAGTAATGTGGGTACTAATATCCATAGTAACGCCTTAAATCTCAAATTTGTCTCGTTGCCCCCTCTGTCAACTGTCTGCCACAGCGAAAACTTATATGTACCAATATATGACGAGCAAACTATAACTGTGCCGCCCGGTTTAAGTTTCACGGCAGTAAACCGCGAAGACATAGTAGAAAGCCTACTGCCTATAAAATCAAATCCTATCGGAGACGATGAGATTCATCCCTCGTTTCTTAAAATAATACTGCCGATTATCTTACCATATGTTACTGATATTTTTAACTTTATACTAACAACAAGTGAATTTTCACCCAATGGAAGCTTGCAAAAGTTCTTCCTATCCCCAAAAATGGCAAAAAAGACGATTTTGGACTTATAGCTATCTTACCCGTCCTCTCAAAGATTTTCGAGAAGTTATTGCAAAAGCAGATGAATACGTTGTTGAGCACTGCGAATCTTTTACCACCAAGACAATCTGTTTTCCGTAAAAAACATAATTGTATTACATCGTTCATTAATGTAATAGAAGATCTTCGACTTCAAAATGCTCTTTCCTCGGTCATCTCTCCATGTACGCCGCCGGCGATGTGCAACTACATATAAGTTGTCCACTCGGTCCCATCGAATACTTTGTATATTGCTTAAATGAAGACTTGGGTACAGTTTTTAATTGGTCTCATTCGAATGGCCTTTTGTTAAACCCTTTAAAATAAACTTGCCTAATTATCTTAAGAATTGGATCTATCCTACTTTCTTCGCGTGAGTTATAAAAGTAAAACGATCTTCTTTGCTTCCCGGGTCGATTGCGACTCCCGGTAGATTTATTATCAATAATTAATTAAATCAATAGGTCAATGCATCCACTTTCCGATGGCCTTCAGATATAGGCATTTTCCCATCGTCACCGGAAAGTGGTGTTGCATTACTTTATGGGTTGCGAAGTAACACAAATGTTCCGTCATCGAGTTTGCTGACTTGCATTTGCTTAACTTCACCCCCCTTTAATTCAAGATTCTCCTGAATTTTGTTTTCATTGAATTTTTTTTCTATGTTTTTTATAATAATTTTCAAATTTTTGTTTTTTCTTTGAATTAAAAAAATTAGAGCTCCAATTATAATTACTGCTATGATAACAAAGAAGATTGTGACGGAACTAATAATATAATTGTTGGTTTTATGGTACTTTAATTCATTTATGTGCTTAAGGTTTTCAAATTGATATATTTTTAACATTGTTTCAAAATTTAGTTTTTCTTTTATAATTACATTTTGTTCTTCTTCGTAGGAAAATTTATGAATAAATTCTATATTAAAGTTTGATATTGAAATATTTCTTATGATTACTGTACAATTATTGATATTTATTATAAAATTTCCACTTAAAATTAAATTTCTATCGTCACAACCGTTATTTACAATTTCTTCTTTAAGATTTTTACAAATTACCAAATTTTCTTCAATATTTAAAATTTCAGTTTTGTTGTTTATTTTAAAATTACATAAGCCATCAATCAAACAATTATCCATTTTTTTTAAATCCTTTATATAAATATTATTGGGGTTATAGGTAAATTTTATTTTATTTAAATCAATAAATTCTGTGGGTAATAAATTAATTTCTTTAAAATCTTTGTTAGTCATCGGTATAATCATTTTTAATTGGGTTTGGATGTAACTTTTTGGAAGCTTAATAGCTAAAATTAATTTGGTGTCGTTATGTTTAAATGCTCCTATTTTTGAATGTTTTAGTTTGAAAAAATCTAAATCAGAACCCACTATTTCTGCTCCCGTTAATATGCTTGGATGTAAAATACCCTGTTTGGCAGATGCTATATTATCAAGAATATTATCAATTTTATCTTCTAGTATTTTTAATTTTAAAAGTTGGTCTGTTTTCAAAAGTTTCAATGTTAAATTTCGTTGACTATCTGCTACGTTATTGTAAATTTCCGAAATATGTTTACGATCTTCTACAATGACATCATTAAAATTTTTAATATTATTCATAATATTTCTGTTGATATCTATTTGCTTATTTAAATTGTCAATAGCATTTCTATTATTTATATCAACAACTTTAAAATGCTCTACAATATCTTCCCTATCATTATCATACATGGTTCCGAATAACCATTTCTGAGTTGTTCCGATAAAATTAGCTAAACCTCTTTTTTGTCGGAAGGTTGAAACTAGTGCCCTAACTTTTGATTTGATGTTGATAATCTCTGTTAATATTGGAATGTTATTTTCCAAGTGCAATTTTTTTAAATTGATTTCGATTCCTTCAATAACTGTCATTATTTCAACCGAATCTATTATGTGAACAATCGTCTGAGTTTCGTTAATCAGCCCAATCAGCTCGATTGATTACGGTAAATCCCTGCTCAGTTTGTATTTTGGAAATGAGAAGTGCTGGGTCCGCTACCGTTGCTGTCATCATAATTGTCCACAACATGAGCCAGACTAGAACCTGCAAATTTATTAGGCCTTTTAACTGTTGTCGGATGAACATTACATAATTTATTTTTTCTGAAGTAAGGTTCATTTTTGTGACGTAAATGTTTATAATTTCTAATAAATCCTTCACTTCTAGCTTCATTATAATCTTCTCTATCTAAATTTCTTTTATTTAAAATACGTTTTTTTCGTTTATCGGCTTTTTCTTTTAAAATTTTAGATTCCGTTTCCACTGCCTTATTTGGACTTATTTCAAGAGTGGAGTGGAACCGATTGTTATATATTTTAACTGCCTTGTGAAGTTTTTGGTTGGTAGTTAAGTCTTTATTTTTGATAGTTAATAAAATTTCAAGAAGCGTAGAATGAAACCGTTCAATATCCGAGTTTCCTGTATGAGAGTTCGGCTTAGTGAAGTGAACTTGGATATCTTCTTCTCGGAAGAATTCTTTTATGTTTTCTGAGTTGAATTCGTTATCGCAAACAATTTTCTTTGGGTTTCCGAACTTAGAAAATTGTTCTTCAATACATTCAAGTTTGTTTACCCAATTTTTACTAATTAAACTATAGATATAAGCTTTTTTGGTAAGCTTATCCAAGAAAGTAAGATAGAAAAGTTTATTAAAATGGTATATATCCATATGTAGTATTTCATTAGCTTCTGTAGGCGTTTCAGAAGTCTTGAATTTAGGTTTAATAGGTTTTCTGTCATATTTGCCTTCTTGGCATGTCTGACAATTTCCTATTACCTTAGAGATTTGCTTCACTAGACCTGGAAAATAAATTTTATTTTTCAGAGTTTTGTAGGTTTCAATTATTCCGGAATGACTACTCTCTTTGACATGGTATAAGGAAATTTGTTTAAAAACGTCTGCTTCACTTCCTACTTCGAGAGCTCTTAGTGTGCATTTAACAAATGTCAAATTTTTATCTTCCTTAAAAAGTTTTATTAAACACTGTTGAATTTTATTATACTCATGGTACGATAACTCCGTATAAATTCCTACTTTTCCTTTTATAAGAGTACGTTTAAAGAGATCTTCCCAATATAACTGATTTTTAGTCATATCTACATGGATGATTCTCCTACCATGACACATTTCGACTTCTGTTGAAACAAAATTAGACAAAATTAGTTGTGTTTTATATTTATTGACAATTTCTTCCTTTATTGGAAAATGATCCAACTGTTGTTCTGGTGCTGAGTGGACAGTTGCCACATTCGAGTCAGATTCACCATCTATTTGGTCAACATCTTTGATGCGGCTCAAGAAATCTGCAACTTTATTGTCTTTACCCCTTAAGTATTCTATATCATAATTAAATTCGGACAATTTGAGTAACCATCGCTGATTTCTAGCTGAAAACTCTTTGCCGTTGTATTTTTTGTTTAGATACTTAATGGGTTGATGGTCTGTGACTATTTTAAATTTATTTCCCCAGAGGTAGGGTCGAAAATATGTCACTGACCAGACAATAGCAAGAAATTCTTTGTCAGTGGGTGAATACTTCTTTTCATGATCATTTAAAGATCTCGAAGCGTAACATACAGGTTGCCCTTCTTGAGTGAGCACTGTACCAATGGCGAAATTGGAAGCGTCAGTAAATAAAGTAAAAGAATTTTGAAAATTAGGAAATCTAAGTATAGGGTAGTTAGTGATATTTCGTTTCAAAGTTTCGAAAGCTTGTATGTATTCTGGGTCTCTTGTATTAATTTTTGAATTTTTTTTTAAATATTTAATCATGGGATACGCAATCTTCGAATAATTTTTTACAAATTTTCGATAAAACCCTGTTATACCCAGAAATGATTTCAAGTCTTTCTCTGATGACGGCAATTTATAATCCAGAATACATTTGACTTTTTCTGGATTAGGTTTCATTCCTTCTTCAGTCAAGATATGTCCTAAAAATTCAGTACCTTTTTGGAGGAAGGTGCATTTGTCAAACTGGACTTTAAGGTTATGTTTGGCAAGTGTACTAAAGATTGTTGTGATAGCAATAAGATGTTCTTCTAGACTAGTGGAAAATATAAGAATATCGTCAAGATAGACTACACAGATCTTATTTATGTGTTCCCTTAGTATTTCATTCATGAGCCTTTGAAACGTCGCTGGGGCGTTTTTGAGGCCAAAAGGCATCCGAGTAAACTCATATAAACCATTTGGAGTAACAAACATTTGGAGTAACAAATGCAGTTTTATGAATATCCTCGGGACGCATTTTTATTTGGTAGTAGCCTTTAGCTAAATCCAATGTCGTAAAATACTGGGCTCTCCCTAACTTGTCTAATATACTATCTATATAAGGCAGAGGGTACTTGTCATCAAGAGTAATTTCATTTATTTTCCTATAGTCCACACAAAGCCTGAACTTCTGTTCACCTGATCTTCCAATCTTTTTCGGGACTACAACAATAGGAGAAGAGTATCTACTGTTAGATTTTCGAACAATACCCTGTTTTTCCATATCCGAAACCTGTCTCCGAACTTCCTCTTCATGTTTTGGGGGTAATCTATAAAGTCTGGAATTAACTTGCTGATCCGTTGTTGTTCTTATTTCGTGCATAATAGCTTCCGTATTTGTTAGTGGATCACCTTCTTTATAAATTAAATGTTGAAACTGATTCAAAATTTTAACAATTTCTTTCTCTTCCTGTGAAAAATCTACATTGTCTGCCGTTTCACTGGAAAGTTCATAGTTATTAATTTCGGATGTTTCCTCGGAATATAAATTTATTTTTGCCATATTGACTAGTTCTATAATTTTTCTTTTCATATCAATTTTAGTAAAATTTTTTTTAATTATATCCATACCAACGAGAAGGTCATAGTCTTTATTGTTTAAATTCATTTTATGCCATTTTAACTTGCTATGACTTCCCATTCTGAATTCTTTTGGTACGTCAGTAACAATAATTTGTATGAATTCTTTTGTTTTTTTGTTGATTGTATTGAGAAAAACTGTTTTTTCTTCAAATACCGGAAACTGACTACAGTCAACCCTGGATGAATTAATTATGCTGGCTGTAGATCCTGTGTCTATCAATGCCTTATATTTCTTATCACCTATCGAAAAGTTGCAAAATATTTTGTGTCCGAGGCTTAGTTCCGAAAATCCGCAATTGGCTCTATATTATTATTCTCTTCTGAACTAACTATATTCAAACCACTAGACTCATTACTCGTTAAATTATCCACGTCCATCGGCCGTAGGTTTTGATAACTATTTCTAGCCTGGCCTGATGGATTAAACACTTGTTGTCTGACTTGTCCAGATCTGTTGTTCGTGTTTCTAGTCTGACTCGATCTATTGTTTGAAGATAGGCTAATTTGTCCCGACCTGTCGTGGTGTCTATTATTGTCAACCTGACCTGAATTATTCTGCCAAACCCTATTGTTTTGATTTCGATTCATACCTGAGCTATTCTGGCCAGTTACAAAATTAGTTCTACTATAATTTTTTTTTGAATTCCATTCACTATCTGGAATGTAAGTTCTTAAAATGCCTAAAATAGAATTTAGGTCGAAATTGTTTCTTATCTCCCTAGATAACTGACCTACAGTAAGCTCTTTTATTTTCGCTATTAATAGCTGTTTGCCAGAATTAATAATTTCGGTTTTATTATTTTCATAGAGTGCATATTCGTGACACTCTTTCAAAATTAATTCTATTTTATTGCATAAATCTAAAATATTATTTACCTTTAAATTATTTATTTTAATCCAAATGTTGTTAACGTCGATTATTGGGCGAAAGTGTTGAATAAGCTTGTTTTTAGTTTCCTCCCACGATGTCAACGAACAACAAACAAAGCAAAAAAAAATATTTGTACTGATTTTTAGTTTTTTTTCACTTTTTATTTTTGTTTTAACTCCAGTTCATTCCGCGACTGCGCCAGTTATAAAAGTAAAACGATCTTCTTTGCTTCCCGGATCGATTGCGACTCCCGGTAGATTTATTATCAATAATTAATTAAATCAATAGGTCAATGCATCCACTTTCCGATGGCCTTCAGATATAGGCATTTTCCCATCGTCACCGGAAAGTGGTGTTGCATTACTTTATGGGTTGCGAAGTAACACAAATGTTCCGTCATCGAGTTTGCTGACTTGTATTTGCGTAACTCGTGTTACCAAACAACGTTCCGATTGAGTAGTCGGAAACAGCAGAAAATCTGGGTATAGTTTTTAACCGCCGCCTTACGTGGGATAGTTACATAAAATCAGTCGTTGGTAAAACTTATGGTGTTATTTACGCAACAAAAATCGAATAATGCTTGTCAAAACTTAATTAACACCAATTCTTATATATGGCTGTGAAATGGACTACTCATACATCCACGATACTCATCCCTAACATCGGAGCGTCAATTTTTTATTAATAGTCTTCGCCTTCAGAATTGCCTCCCATGTGACGTCAGAATAATTGAAGATTCAAGAAATTTCTTCTGCTTTTCTTCCAATGCACAAGAAACATACAAACGATCAAAATTTTTATTTAAAGATTGATTCACTTTGTGGTGAATTTCACCTATGTTTAAACTTATTCAGCATGAAGCTTTTGTATAACTTGAATTAGACATCATTATATGGATATTTTCTAGTCAGTTGTTTGTCTTTCCTTGCATGCTTCACATGCCCTTTTATTAAACATTAATTTAAGAACAAATAAAGTACTCGTACATTTATATAATTACGTAAATTCTGCCTTTCACTTGAGTCATTACAGTGGCGACGAGGAAAATAATACAACAAATAATACCATAAAGTGTAAAATGTCCATAATCGGTTCAGTTGAAAAATTCGATTTTAACCGAAATGACTGGCATATATTCAAAGCGCAGTTGGAACAGTTTTTTATTGCCAATGATGTAAAGGAAGAAGTAAAGAAGAAAGCTATTTTAATTAATGCTTTATCGGAGCAATCATATAAATTGGTGAATAATTTGATTCATCCAAGCAAAATAGTAACAGCTTCATTTGACGTTTTATGTAAAGCTTTCGACAATCACCTTAAACCTACAGTTTCGGGGTTTTCTGAGCGTCACAAATTTTATTCTGCAGTTAAAGATCATCATGAAACTGTAAACCAATGGGCAGCACGAGTGCGATCACTTTCTATTAGCTGTGAATTTGGGGACGAGCTTAATACAGCTTTGCGTGATAAGTTCGTGATGGGGCTGCAGAAGGGAGCGGCAAAAGATAAGCTGTTTTTGGAGAGTGTGGCTAAGTTAACATTCGACAAAGCCATTGAAATTGCTAATGCGGTGGAGTGTGTCAAGCACCAATATGAACATGACGTGACCATTAAACAAGAACCAAGTTCAACTGAAGGTATATATCGAATCGGGCAGGCGAAGCAAAGGGGCAGCAGTGGACAAGTAACGGGCAAACAACATCAGCGTGGACAAAAACAACAAGGCGGTAGCAACAGCAGTAAGTGTACAATTTGCGGGTTTTCAAATCATACGGAAAGCTCATGTCGATATAAGAACTACCGTTGTAAGAGATGTAAAAAAAGAGGACATTTGCAACGCTTGTGTCCCAATAAAACTAAAAATAATAACGGGCTACAAGATTTCATGTATTTTGAAGGTGCTGAATTATCTTTATTTAATTTAAGTTCTAATTTAGAATCCTATGAGCCTATTAAATTAAAAGTGTACATGAATGGTGTTCCTATGATAATGGAAATTGACACGGGAGCTTCTATTTCTGCGATTTCGTTAAAATCATACCGCGATTATTTTAACTTGCATGCCATAAAAAAATCTAGTTTAGTTTTTAATAACTATAACGGCACAAAAATAATACCTATTGGTGTTTGTGTGATGGATGTTTTATACAACGGTGTGTGCAAAAAAATTAAAGTTGTTGTTGTCGAAAATGGCGGTCCACCTTTGCTAGGCCGAAATTTCTTAAAGGAATTCGGTATTAAATTTGCAAATTTTAATTATGTAGAAAACAATATTTTACCAGAAGTGCATGCAATTACGGAAAATTTTAGTGAATTATTTGATGGTAAATTAGGAAAATTTAATAAAGGTTTAATATCATTAGTTGTAAAAAGTGATTGTTGTCCTAAGTTCTTCAAGCCACGCCAAATGCCATTAGCCTTGAAAGAAAAAGTGGAAAATGAAATTGACAAGCTGGTAGATCTGGGCGTATTAGAACCTGTAGATTTTAGTGAGTGGGGGACCCCTATTGTTCCTATTTTGAAAAAGTCAGGTGAAGTGCGAATTTGCGGGGATTTTAAGATCACCGTTAATCCTCAATTATTAATTGATAAATACCCCCTTCCTCGAATCGAGGATTTATTCGCGCAATTGCATGGTGGTGAAGAATTCACTAAATTAGATCTCTCGATGGCATATCAGCAGTTAGTTCTAGACAGTGAGTCTAGAAAATTAACAACGATATCCACAACAAAAGGTCTTTTTCGGTACACGCGTTTAGTGTATGGGTTGGCATCAGCGCCAGCTATTTTTCAAAAAATGATGGAGAGCTTGTTGATGGGCATAAAAGGTGTGGTGGTATTTCTTGATGACGTATTGATTACAGCTGCGAATAGGGAATTGCATGTTGAAAAAGTTAAGCAGGTCTTAAAAATATTACACGGTGCAGGCCTTAAATTAAATAAGGAAAAATGCACGTTCTTAGCTGGGTCAATAAATTATTTAGGTCATGTGATTGATAAATCTGGGTTAAAAACTTGCCCAAAAAAGACAAAAGCGATCCAAGAAATTCAAGACCCAACTTGTTTGAAAGAACTGCAATCGTTCCTTGGGGTTATAAATTTTTATAGAAAGTTTTTGCCCAATATAACTACACTGTGTGCGCCATTATATAATCTGTTAAAAAAAACACGAAGTTTGTGTGGACAGATGTGCATTCTCAAGCCGTTGATAAGATTAAAAAAGAATTAATTTCTAATACTGCGTTGGCGCATTTTAATCCAAAGCTGGTAACCAAGCTTACTGTGGATGCAAGTCCCATCGGGCTTGGCGCTGTCTTATCTCAAGTTTATGAAAATGGGTTAGAAAGGCCAATAGAGTTTGCGTCGCGAAAATTGACAGATACAGAGCAAAAGTACTCCCAGTTAGACCGGGAAGCTATAGCGATTCTTTTCGGAGTCACACGGTTTCATCATTACTTGTATGGCAGAGAATTTACATTAGTGACCGATAATAAGCCACTTATGCACATTTTAGGCCCCAAAAAAGGGATACCGCAGATGGCAGCAAATCGTTTGCAACGAATTGCGCTAGTGTTGACAGGTTATACATTTAAAATTGAATGTATTCGTTCACAAGCAAATGTCGCCGATTATTTTTCTCGTTTTCCAAATGAAGATTCGGTAGATATCCAAATTGGAGATTCAAATGCATGTTACATAAACTATGTCAAAGAGATAAGTAATTTGCCCATCACTATAGAAGATATTGAAAAAGAATCGCGAAATGATGCCATAGTTTCATGGGTTTTAAAATACATGGAATCGGGCTGGGAACAAGAAGAGAGTGATGTTTTTCTCAAACCATTCTCTTTGAGGCGGCATGAATTAAACGTTGAATGCGGGTGCTTGTTTTGGGGCTACCGCATTATAGTTCCTCTATCACTGCAATCAGCTGTTTTAGCTGAATTACATAGAACACACATGGGTATAGGAAAAATGAAAGCTATGGCTAGAAGTTATTGTTGGTGGCCAAAGCTTGATAGCGAGTTGGAAGCCATTGTTAAATCGTGTGAACAATGCCTGGCTACAAGAACTGACCCTCCTAAAGGGAAGCTCATTTGCTGGGAGTGGCCTGAAGAATCCTGGACTCGAATTCACATAGATTTTTTGGGACCAATATTTAAGAGGTGGTTTTTAGTAGTGGTGGACAGCCATAGCAAGTGGCCCAAATGTTTTGATATGGGCACAAATACAACAAGTAGAGCTAGTATTAATAAATTAAGACCATTATTTGCGCGTTTTGGTTTACCTAAGACATTAGTGTCTGATAATGGTACCGCATTTGTTTCGAACGAATTCGAATATTTTTTAAAAATCAATGGTATAAAACATCGGACAACACCAGTAGGAAACCCGGCAACAAACGGTCAAGCCGAAAATTTTGTAAAAACTATAAAAAACGCATTAAAACGAGCATTAGGAGCAGATGAAAAAATTGAAATTCAAACTGCACTAAATTCTTTTCTGTTAGATTATAGGAATACTATTCATTCAAGTACAGGTGTATCTCCAGCTGAACTATTTTTAGGTAGAAAATTGAGAACTAGGCTAGACCTACTTAATCCTAAGCGAAACATGCAAATTGATTTAAGTAAACGCTTGTGTCCCAATAAAACTAAAAATAATAACGGGCTACAAGATTTCATGTATTTTGAAGGTGCTGAATTATCTTTATTTAATTTAAGTTCTAATTTAGAATCCTATGAGCCTATTAAATTAAAAGTGTACATGAATGGTGTTCCTATGATAATGGAAATTGACACGGGAGCTTCTATTTCTGCGATTTCGTTAAAATCATACCGCGATTATTTTAACTTGCATGCCATAAAAAAATCTAGTTTAGTTTTTAATAACTATAACGGCACAAAAATAATACCTATTGGTGTTTGTGTGATGGATGTTTTATACAACGGTGTGTGCAAAAAATTTAAAGTTGTTGTTGTCGAAAATGGCGGTCCACCTTTGCTAGGCCGAAATTTCTTAAAGGAATTCGGTATTAAATTTGCAAATTTTAATTATGTAGAAAACAATATTTTACCAGAAGTGCATGCAATTACGGAAAATTTTAGTGAATTATTTGATGGTAAATTAGGAAAATTTAATAAAGGTTTAATATCATTAGTTGTAAAAAGTGATTGTTGTCCTAAGTTCTTCAAGCCACGCCAAATGCCATTAGCCTTGAAAGAAAAAGTGGAAAATGAAATTGACAAGCTGGTAGATCTGGGCGTATTAGAACTTGTAGATTTTAGTGAGTGGGGGACCCCTATTGTTCCTATTTTGAAAAAGTCAGGTGAAGTGCGAATTTGCGGGGATTTTAAGATCACCGTTAATCCTCAATTATTAATTGATAAATACCCCCTTCCTCGAATCGAGGATTTATTCGCGCAATTACATGGTGGTGAAGAATTCACTAAATTAGATCTCTCGATGGCATATCAGCAGTTAGTTCTAGACAGTGAGTCTAGAAAATTAACAACGATATCCACAACAAAAGGTCTTTTTCGGTACACGCGTTTAGTGTATGGGTTGGCATCAGCGCCAGCTATTTTTCAAAAAATGATGGAGAGCTTGTTGATGGGCATAAAAGGTGTGGTGGTATTTCTTGATGACGTATTGATTACAGCTGCGAATAGGGAATTGCATGTTGAAAAAGTTAAGCAGGTCTTAAAAATATTACACGGTGCAGGCATTAAATTAAATAAGGAAAAATGCACGTTCTTAGCTGGGTCAATAAATTATTTAGGTCATGTGATTGATAAATCTGGGTTAAAAACTTGCCCAAAAAAGACAAAAGCGATCCAAGAAATTCAAGACCCAACTTGTTTGAAAGAACTGCAATCGTTCCTTGGGGTTATAAATTTTTATAGAAAGTTTTTGCCCAATATAACTACACTGTGTGCGCCATTATATAATCTGTTAAAAAAAACACGAAGTTTGTGTGGACAGATGTGCATTCTCAAGCCGTTGATAAGATTAAAAAAGAATTAATTTCTAATACTGCGTTGGCGCATTTTAATCCAAAGCTGGTAACCAAGCTTACTGTGGATGCAAGTCCCATCGGGCTTGGCGCTGTCTTATCTCAAGTTTATGAAAATGGGTTAGAAAGGCCAATAGAGTTTGCGTCGCGAAAATTGACAGATACAGAGCAAAAGTACTCCCAGTTAGACCGGGAAGCTATAGCGATTCTTTTCGGAGTCACACGGTTTCATCATTACTTGTATGGCAGAGAATTTACATTAGTGACCGATAATAAGCCACTTATGCACATTTTAGGCCCCAAAAAAGGGATACCGCAGATGGCAGCAAATCGTTTGCAACGAATTGCGCTAGTGTTGACAGGTTATACATTTAAAATTGAATGTATTCGTTCACAAGCAAATGTCGCCGATTATTTTTCTCGTTTTCCAAATGAAGATTCGGTAGATATCCAAATTGGAGATTCAAATGCATGTTACATAAACTATGTCAAAGAGATAAGTAATTTGCCCATCACTATAGAAGATATTGAAAAAGAATCGCGAAATGATGCCATAGTTTCATGGGTTTTAAAATACATGGAATCGGGCTGGGAACAAGAAGAGAGTGATGTTTTTCTCAAACCATTCTCTTTGAGGCGGCATGAATTAAACGTTGAATGCGGGTGCTTGTTTTGGGGCTACCGCATTATAGTTCCTCTATCACTGCAATCAGCTGTTTTAGCTGAATTACATAGAACACACATGGGTATAGGAAAAATGAAAGCTATGGCTAGAAGTTATTGTTGGTGGCCAAAGCTTGATAGCGAGTTGGAAGCCATTGTTAAATCGTGTGAACAATGCCTGGCTACAAGAACTGACCCTCCTAAAGGGAAGCTCATTTGCTGGGAGTGGCCTGAAGAATCCTGGACTCGAATTCACATAGATTTTTTGGGACCAATATTTAAGAGGTGGTTTTTAGTAGTGGTGGACAGCCATAGCAAGTGGCCCGAATGTTTTGATATGGGCACAAATACAACAAGTAGAGCTAGTATTAATAAATTAAGACCATTATTTGCGCGTTTTGGTTTACCTAAGACATTAGTGTCTGATAATGGTACCGCATTTGTTTCGAACGAATTCGAATATTTTTTAAAAATCAATGGTATAAAACATCGGACAACACCAGTAGGAAACCCGGCAACAAACGGTCAAGCCGAAAATTTTGTAAAAACTATAAAAAACGCATTAAAACGAGCATTAGGAGCAGATGAAAAAATTGAAATTCAAACTGCACTAAATTCTTTTCTGTTAGATTATAGGAATACTATTCATTCAAGTACAGGTGTATCTCCAGCTGAACTATTTTTAGGTAGAAAATTGAGAACTAGGCTAGACCTACTTAATCCTAAGCGAAACATGCAAATTGATTTAAGTAAACGCTTGTGTCCCAATAAAACTAAAAATAATAACGGGCTACAAGATTTCATGTATTTTGAAGGTGCTGAATTATCTTTATTTAATTTAAGTTCTAATTTAGAATCCTATGAGCCTATTAAATTAAAAGTGTACATGAATGGTGTTCCTATGATAATGGAAATTGACACGGGAGCTTCTATTTCTGCGATTTCGTTAAAATCATACCGCGATTATTTTAACTTGCATGCCATAAAAAAATCTAGTTTAGTTTTTAATAACTATAACGGCACAAAAATAATACCTATTGGTGTTTGTGTGAGGGATGTTTTATACAACGGTGTGTGCAAAAAAATTAAAGTTGTTGTTGTCGAAAATGGCGGTCCACCTTTGCTAGGCCGAAATTTCTTAAAGGAATTCGGTATTAAATTTGCAAATTTTAATTATGTAGAAAACAATATTTTACCAGAAGTGCATGCAATTACGGAAAATTTTAGTGAATTATTTGATGGTAAATTAGGAAAATTTAATAAAGGTTTAATATCATTAGTTGTAAAAAGTGATTGTTGTCCTAAGTTCTTCAAGCCACGCCAAATGCCATTAGCCTTGAAAGAAAAAGTGGAAAATGAAATTGACAAGCTGGTAGATCTGGGCGTATTAGAACCTGTAGATTTTAGTGAGTGGGGGACCCCTATTGTTCCTATTTTGAAAAAGTCAGGTGAAGTGCGAATTTGCGGGGATTTTAAGATCACCGTTAATCCTCAATTATTAATTGATAAATACCCCCTTCCTCGAATCGAGGATTTATTCGCGCAATTGCATGGTGGTGAAGAATTCACTAAATTAGATCTCTCGATGGCATATCAGCAGTTAGTTCTAGACAGTGAGTCTAGAAAATTAACAACGATATCCACAACAAAAGTTCTTTTTCGGTACACGCGTTTAGTGTATGGGTTGGCATCAGCGCCAGCTATTTTTCAAAAAATGATGGAGAGCTTGTTGATGGGCATAAAAGGTGTGGTGGTATTTCTTGATGACGTATTGATTACAGCTGCGAATAGGGAATTGCATGTTGAAAAAGTTAAGCAGGTCTTAAAAATATTACACGGTGCAGGCCTTAAATTAAATAAGGAAAAATGCACGTTCTTAGCTAGGTCAATAAATTATTTAGGTCATGTGATTGATAAATCTGGGTTAAAAACTTGCCCAAAAAAGACAAAAGCGATCCAAGAAATTCAAGACCCAACTTGTTTGAAAGAACTGCAATCGTTCCTTGGGGTTATAAATTTTTATAGAAAGTTTTTGCCCAATATAACTACACTGTGTGCGCCATTATATAATCTGTTAAAAAAAAACACGAAGTTTGTGTGGACAGATGTGCATTCTCAAGCCGTTGAGAAGATTAAAAAAGAATTAATTTCTAATACTGCGTTGGCGCATTTTAATCCAAAGCTGGTAACCAAGCTTACTGTGGATGCAAGTCCCATCGGGCTTGGCGCTGTCTTATCTCAAGTTTATGAAAATGGGTTAGAAAGGCCAATAGAGTTTGCGTCGCGAAAATTGACAGATACAGAGCAAAAGTACTCCCAGTTAGACCGGGAAGCTATAGCGATTCTTTTCGGAGTCACACGGTTTCATCATTACTTGTATGGCAGAGAATTTACATTAGTGACCGATAATAAGCCACTTATGCACATTTTAGGCCCCAAAAAAGGGATACCGCAGATGGCAGAAAATCGTTTGCAACGAATTGCGCTAGTGTTGACAAGTTATACATTTAAAATTGAATGTATTCGTTCACAAGCAAATGTCGCCGATTATTTTTCTCGTTTTCCAAATGAAGATTCGGTAGATATCCAAATTGGAGATTCAAATGCATGTTACATAAACTATGTCAAAGAGATAAGTAATTTGCCCATCACTATAGAAGATATTGAAAAAGAATCGCGAAATGATGCCATAGTTTCATGGGTTTTAAAATACATGGAATCGGGCTGGGAACAAGAAGAGAGTGATGTTTTTCTCAAACCATTCTTTTTGAGGCGGCATGAATTAAACGTTGAATGCGGGTGCTTGTTTTGGGGCTACCGCATTATAGTTCCTCTATCACTGCAATCAGCTGTTTTAGCTGAATTACATAGAACACACATGGGTATAGGAAAAATGAAAGCTATGGCTAGAAGTTATTGTTGGTGGCCAAAGCTTGATAGCGAGTTGGAAGCCATTGTTAAATCGTGTGAACAATGCCTGGCTACAAGAACTGACCCTCCTAAAGGGAAGCTCATTTGCTGGGAGTGGCCTGAAGAATCCTGGACTCGAATTCACATAGATTTTTTGGGACCAATATTTAAGAGGTGGTTTTTAGTAGTGGTGGACAGCCATAGCAAGTGGCCCGAATGTTTTGATATGGGCACAAATACAACAAGTAGAGCTACTATTAATAAATTAGGACCATTATTTGCGCGTTTTGGTTTACCTAAGTCATTAGTGTCTGATAATGGTACCGCATTTGTTTCGAACGAATTCGAATATTTTTTAAAAATCAATGGTATAAGACATCGGACAACACCAGTAGGAAACCCGGCAACAAACGGTCAAGCCGAAAATTTTGTAAAAACTATAAAAAACGCATTAAAACGAGCATTAGGAGCAGATGAAAAAATTGAAATTCAAACTGCACTAAATTCTTTTCTGTTAGATTATAGGAATACTATTCATTCAAGTACAGGTGTATCTCCAGCTGAACTATTTTTAGGTAGTGTTCAGTTGCATAATAATCCCTGGCGACCTACATCAATGCCATATGCACATTTTGACGACCCAACATGCTGACCAGCTGGATTACGCCACTTGCTTTGGCATAAATTCATTTAACACAAATTCTTTTCATATAAAAATTCCAATTTAATAATCTTATTGCTGACATACCTATTTTATGCAGTTCATGAAGTAGGTATGCAATTATTAATATTATATCTAGATGTAAGCATTTTGTATCCATAGCATTAAGTATAAAAGAGGCATTCGGCCCAACAATAAAAGTCAATATAAACAAAACAGTTGTTAAATATTCATTCATTTTTTGGTGACCCCGACGTGATCTTATTGTTTGTACAGTAAGAAACCCATTTGCTTCACGCGCAAAATCTTCATACGTCTCGAACTGTTTGTACAGTAAGAGAGTTAAAAAAAAAAAAAAAATCTTCATACGTCTCGAACTGTTTGTACAGTAAGAGAGTTAAGAAAAAATCTTCATACGTCTCGAACTGTTTGTACAGTAAGAGAGTTAAGAAAAAATCTTCATACGTCTCGAACTGTTTGTACAGTAAGAGAGTTAAGAAAAAATCTTCATACGTCTCGAACTGTTTGTACAGTAAGAGAATTCAGAAAATCTATCATACTACTCGAACTGTTTATACAGTTAGAGAGTTAAAAACAAAATTATCTCATCAAATCAGACAAATCTTCATCAAGCGTTTCAGATACTCTCAAGAAGAAATTGAAGATGGACGTCTTGATGGCAGAACAACGTCAAACCGGAGAGGAAATACAAACCATCATCCGGAATTTTAGTAAAGACTCTTCCACACGAAAAACAACTAAAGAGTACTTCACGTCACGACTTAATCGATTGGAAGCTCTATGGAAGGTTTTTCAAGCTAAGGACGAGGAAATTCGAGCATCGAAAATATCATTAGACGATGCATATTTTACCTCCGAGTTCTTCAACAAAATCAAAGACCTATTCCAGAAGTATAAACAAATCTTCACAGAGTCGCTAGCCCAAATAGAGGCCAGCGAAACCAAGCAGCCCGGAGGATCAAGGGTTTCCGACATCAAGGAACTCAAACCTGAACTCGAGGTACCCAAACACAAAGCTCTTATGCGGCGCCAAAAGGCATTAATGAGCTCATTATCCCGACTTGTCAACGGTCGAGTAAAAGAAGAAGCACCACTTCAATGCTTGGAGGCGATCACAAAACTGTGGAACCAAATTGAAGAAATCCATTATTCAATTTGGGAAAGCTGCGAAGATCCAGAAGCAGAGGGCTACAACCTAACATCCTATGCAGAGCTTGAATTGGTTGTACTCAAGAATCAAGCCTCGTTAGGATGTAAGACATCGATCACTTCATCAAATGAAACATCATCAGTACGAAAAACTGACTGCCCTTCGATACAGCTTCCAAAAATGACAATTCCAAAATTTGACGGAGACTATTTGAAGTGGCAGACGTTCTCGGACATCTTTACCAAGATGATCCATGAACAAAACTTACCACCCGTTCAGAAAATGTGGTATCTTAAAACAAATGTGTCAGGTGATGCAGAACGATTGCTGCGACACTTGGAGCTTACCGAAGATAACTATATAATAGCATGGGACACTCTCCAAAACCGTTTCAGCAATAAACGAGCTCAAACATCAGCACTCATTCAAAGAATTCTTGGACTACCAAACCAAAATTCTGAAATGAAAGCAATGAGAGAGTTTCATGACGCTATACATGAATGCCTCTCGGCACTCAAAACTCTTGGTATTGAGACGGATTCATGGGCTCCACTATTAATCCATCTCTTAATAAAGAAGTTAGATCGACAAAGCCATCTGCTCTATGAACAAACTCTCCAGAATCCTCGAGAACTCCAGACGATGGACGAGTTCCTAAAGTTCTTAAAAAATCGTTTTGAAGCATTAGAGGCTGTTGGAGGCAAGGACAAAAACAAGGTTACAACAACCATAGCCACATCAAATGTTGACAGCTGCAAGGTATGCGGAACAAAAGGTCATCCAATATTCTACTGTGAAAAATTCCTGAAAATGACAGCTGCTGAAAGATTGAAGTGGACTCAACGACAGCGTTTGTGCGTAAATTGTTTCAAATCCAATCACAACGCAAAGGCATGTTCAGCACGATCTTGTACTAAATGCTCAGGGAAACATAATACCTTATTGCATTTAGAAAATACAAATACGAACAATCAGAACCAACAAAGAAATTCAAGGTCATCCACCAACATCGCAGCAGGTACAACAAATGCCAATACCGGCATATCAAAAACAGAACAATTAAGCTCTCCATCACCACTTACTGTAGCAACTATCCAACAAGTAAACAATAACAACCGAGACTATGTCCTTCTGGCTACAGCAAGAGTCTTAATAACTGGCAACAACGGGCAAACTTCTGAGGTCAGAGCAATTCTCGACTCAGGTTCACAGATTAATTTAGTCACAGAGAGGCTAATCAAACGTTTATCCTTAACACCAAAACCATCTTCTCTTTGTATTGAAGGCATCGGAAGAAAAACACGAAGCTCATCACAAAGAGTCAACATCAAACTCCAATCCTTATTGGGCAACTTCACCTGCAGATTAGAATCATTCATCCTACCAAACATTGTATCACCACAACCAACCCAAAACCTAGACATAACGACCTGGCATATACCTGAAAATATCAATCTTGCAGATCCTAATTTCTATCAATCCGATAAAGTTGATGTTCTGCTTGGGGCAGAATTTTATCATCAATTAATTCGTCCCGAGCAAATAAAGATTGGTAACAAGTTGCCAACGCTACAGAACACAGTCCTTGGTTGGGTGGTGGCCGGAAAAATTGAAAGCACAACCTATAACATGGCAACTTGTGGAATACTTTGCGAAGAAGAATCTACAAATGATCTCATTGAGCGATTCTGGAAACTTGATGATTTCGAAGGTGCAGGAAAACCGATGACTTCAACAGAAAAGTTTTGTGAAACACATTTCACTCAGAATGTGTCCAGATCAAAAACCGGCCGATTCATCGTTCGGTTACCGTTTCGAGAAAATGGTGCAGCCTTAGGCGAATCTAAACAAATAGCACTGAATCGCTTTATGTCGTTAGAAAGACGACTCCACAAAAACCCAAACTTAAGAGAAGAATACGTCAAATTTATGGACGAATATGAATCGCTAGGACACATGGAGGAAGTTAAACCAGAGCATGTTCTTAAACCACACTTCTTCATTCCTCATCATTGCGTGGTAAAGCCAGAAAGCAGCACAACAAAACTACGTGTAGTCTTTGATGCATCCGCAAAAACTTCTACTGGGCTTTCTCTTAATGATATACTCCATACTGGACCTACAGTTCAAAGTGAACTCTTTTCTATTTTACTTCGTTTCCGCATTCATAAATATGTCTTCACAACTGACGTTGAAAAAATGTACAGACAAATACGTATTCACGAAGAAGATCAAAATTATCAACTGATTGTGTGGAGACGGCAGCCATCTGAAGATATAAGATATTATAAACTTAAAACCGTAACCTACGGAACTTCAGCTGCACCTTACTTAGCAACAAAATGCTTACAGTATTTGGCCTCTCAAAACAAAACAACACATCCAATTGGGGGTCAAATACTGTCAGAAGATTTTTATGTAGACGATTGCCTAAGTGGATCAAATAGCATCACCCTGGCAATGGAAGCTCAAGCTCAATTAACATCAGTCCTCAACAGTGCCGGACTCAAGCTTCGAAAATGGTGTGCAAACCACCCATCGCTGCTAAAAGACATTCCTCCTGAAGACCAAGAAGTCTGTCTAGACTTCAGCGACACAATCAACTGCACAATAAAAACACTAGGCGTCATCTGGCAGCCGAAATCAGATCAATTATGTGGAAGAGCTCACGTCTCTGATGCTTCCTCAATCACCAAACGGTCTGTGAGTTCAGATCTTGCACGCATCTTTGATCCATTGGGACTTTTTGCCCCCGTGGTAGTCAAGGCCAAAATCTTCATGCAAAAGCTTTGGCTATTAAAACTTTCTTGGGACGAAGAACTTCCCCAACACCTTAAAGAAGAATGGCTTGTCTTCAGAAGGAGCATGTCAGAACTCGATCAAGCAAAAATTCCTAGACACATTTTCAACAAAAGGAACCCAACTTCAATACAAATTCACACATTCGTAGACGCATCAGAACGAGCTTACGGAGCTGCTGTGTATCTCCGTTCAACATATGCAGATCAAACAATAATCAACAGATTACTCTGTGCAAAGTCTCGCATTGCTCCAGTAAAGCAACAAACTCTACCTCGGCTAGAACTGTGTGCCGCAGTACTAGGAGTTGAACTCACAAACAGAGTTAGAGAAGACTTACGACTCCAAGACGCAAAGACATTTCTCTGGACAGACTCTCAAGTTGTACTGTCTTGGATAAATTCAACGTCCTCATCATTTCACACGTTCGTGGCAAATCGAATTGCAAAAATACAAGAATACTCATGGGGGGTCCAATGGCGCCATGTCTCTTCAAAAGAAAATCCCGCAGACGTGCTTTCTCGAGGTTTATCAGCAGGAAACTTCATGTCATGTCAAATGTGGCTTTACGGACCTTTCTTCCTGCATGGAAATGAATCTGCATGGCCCCAACCCTTCACTAAAATAATAGAAGAGCCCTCCGATCTTGAACGCAAAAGAAAACATACGGTGGCAACAGCATTAGAACATAGCTCTACAAGCGAAATAATTCATCAAATCAATCATCGAAATTCCTTCAAGTTTCTGCAACATACCATTGGCTATATTCTGCGGTTCATCAAGATAACCAAGAAAATTAATGTTAATCCAGAAGGACTGACAGCATTATCACCTAAGGAATTGGACGAATCCTTAACTGTCATCATAAGACAAATACAATCGTCTGAATTCAGAGATGAAATCAAAGATCTCAAAACCCACAGAGGTTTGTGCAAATCCAGTGCTTTGCTAACCCTAACACCCTTCTTAGATGACAAGAAGATTATTCGAGTAGGAGGAAGGCTAGAGGCTGCATCTATTTCATTTGATGCAAAACATCCAATATTGTTACCATACAATGAATCAATAACAAAATTGATATTCAAATTAAAACACGATGAACACAACCACTGTGGACCACAAACTCTATTATCTATTGTTAGACAGCAGTTTTGGCCAATCAAAGGAAAGATCACGGCTCGGCATATAGTTCACAACTGCATCAGATGTACCAGGACCAGACCAAAGCTAATGACTCAAATAATGGGAAATCTTCCAGCTGATCGAGTGAGAGCAAACAGACCATTTCTTATATCCGGTGTAGACTTCTGCGGGCCTCTTTGGGTGCATTACAAAGTCAGAGGCAAAAAACCTCACAAGGTCTACCTAGCAGTCTTTTGCTGCTTCACAACTAAGGCAGTACATTTAGAGATAGTTACAGATCTAACTACAGAAGCCTTCATTGGAGCCCTAAGAAGATTCATTAGTCGCCGAGGAAGAGTTCAAACCTTATATTGTGACAATGCAACCAATTTTGTCGGAGCCAAAAATCAGCTTCAAGAACTCAACAACGTATTACATACACCAAAAGCTCGGGAAGCCATCGTAAAAACCAGTAGCGATAAGGGAATACAATTTAAGTTTATTCCACCAAGAGCTCCTCATTTTGGCGGTTTATGGGAAGCTGCAGTCAAATCAGCTAAACATCTGTTGGTGAAAACAGTTTCTACAGCCTCACTCACACACGAAGAATTAGAAACTGTAGTAATTGAAATAGAATCCATTCTAAATTCAAGACCACTTACTCCACTCTCGACCAACCCAAATGATCTTGCTGCACTAACACCGGGACACTTCTTAATAGGTGAAGCCTTAACCGCTCAAGTTGATCCTGATGTTGCTCCAGAAAAAGGGAAACTCAAAAATCGCTGGAATTCAATTTGCTACTTGAAACATGAATTCTGGAAACGATGGTCCAATGAATATCTTAATCAATTACAGCAAAGAAACAAATGGACTCAGCATCAACAGAATATCAAGATTGGCGACTTAGTTATCATCAAGGAAGATAACACACCAACACTTCAATGGCCTTTGGGTAGAATCGTCGACATCTTTAAGGGAAATGATAACGTTGCTCGAGTAGTCAACGTCAAAACCAAGTCAGGAATAGTGAAACGAGCTATTCATCGTCTAGCCCCACTTTTTGAGGACATCGACAGTAAGGCCGAAGGAGTCAACATTGAAGACGTTCATGAAATGGACAAAAATATACAGTCAGGATCTCAAGTTACTGATTCAACAGAAACAACAACAAAACGAAGAAAGACGTCAAGTATATCCTTAATTTCAACAGTAGTTCTATCATTACTTCTGCTTCCACTAATGAACGCATCTCCGATAAATGTAACAAGATTTCAAAACAATCCAGGATTACATTTCGAGAATCTTGGTTCCACAAATTTAGTGGCGAGTGAGTGGAGACTAGTAGTCTATTATGATCTAGCACCCATTCGAGCTGAATTAGAGGCATTCAATAATGGAACAGATGCTCTTCAACATTTATGTAACCAACTACAGCTAAAAACAACATGTAATGCGGTAGTTACATACCTCAAAAACACGAAGATTTCTCTACAATCAGATACTAACTTAATCTCAAGACATAGAAGCACCAGGGCAGCGATAAACATAATTGGAAATATAGCACATTCCTTGTTTGGACTTCTTGATTCAAACTACGCAGAAGAGTTGTCTAAAACTATAGATCAAGTAAACGACAATGAGGCACAACTATTAATGATGTTAAAAAATCAGACCTCTGTTATTGATTCAACCATCAACATAATGAAACAGGACCACCTTGAAGTAACGAAACGAATGACGGCGCTTCAAAACCAGGCTGCAGAAATCTTTGCCAGAATAAGCGAAGCAACTGATCAATTCAGAATCTTTCAGATTTTCACTTCACTCACAATGCAATTAATGATGATGGCCACAAACCTACAACGAGTTGAAAGCACCATTCTTAATACACTAACGGACGTTCATTATGGAAACATCAATCCTCTCTTGCTCTCACCAGTTCAACTTAGAGCGGAAATCATAAACATAAAGAATCACCTGCCACAGTCACAAAAACTACCATTTGAACAAGACGATTTGCTTCAATTCTACAAAATCTCAACAACAAAGGGAGGAGCCGCAGGAAACCATTTAATCTTTGTAATCACAATCCCATTAGTTGAACAAGAAGCTTTTAATCTCTTTCAAATCACACCACTTCCCTTAGTAATGAACAACACACTTCTAACTATCAACCCAGCAATGGAAATTCTGGCTGTAAATCGTCATAGAGATCAATACTTTGCTATGACAACATCCGAATTCAAGGAGTGTGACAAGGGAAAGGACATGCAGTTCTTCTGTGCCAACAAAAAGGCAAAATATCACTCTGGTTCGAAGGCATACAATTGTGAATTCAATCTTTTCATTAACAACACCGCGTCATCATGCAGCATTGTGAAGCCGACTAACGACATCTTATGGACTCAGTTAAACAATAGAAATCAGTGGATTTTTGGGACCCTTCGCAACATTCAACTATCAGCTGTATGTAAAACCGAAACGCTTCAAATGGAACTTTCTGGATCCGGTCTTCTATCAATAGAGAACGACTGCACACTAAGAAATAACTTAATTACCATTCAAGGAAGCCAGATGATGATAACTAATCTACCATCATCTTACGTCAGTTTCGGAAACATATCATCAATTGCCAACCCCAATGATATTCACGCAGCCCTACAGTTGATGCCAAAATTTAACAATACTCATCTAGAATCATTGACTACACTTCAGACTCAACTTTCAGCCTTACAAAATCAAGACCTCACAGATCTGCACAACAAACTATTCGTCAACAGCATTCATCATCATTCCATCAGCTACTTAGCCTTGTCGCTAACTTTATGTTTTGGAATCATATTTCTGTTTAGGTGTCGAAAACAAGTGACGTCGATTCAAAATTCTACTTCGCTGCCGCAACCTCGAACACAATACAATGTCAGCGTAGTATAAGAGTTAAATGAAACCTCATTTAACGCGGGGAAGAATGTTCAGTTGCATAATAATCCCTGGCGACCTACATCAATGCCATATGCACATTTTGACGACCCAACATGCTGACCAGCTGGATTACGCCACTTGCTTTGGCATAAATTCATTTAACACAAATTCTTTTCATATAAAAATTCCAATTTAATAATCTTATTGCTGACATACCTATTTTATGCAGTTCATGAAGTAGGTATGCAATTATTAATATTATATCTAGATGTAAGCATTTTGTATCCATAGCATTAAGTATAAAAGAGGCATTCGGCCCAACAATAAAAGTCAATATAAACAAAACAGTTGTTAAATATTCATTCAGGTAGAAAATTGAGAACTAGGCTAGACCTACTTAATCCTAAGCGAAACATGCAAATTGATTTAAGTAAACTTGAAACAAATATTAAAAAACAACAAGAAAATCAAAAACAAAATTATAAATCTAAAACAAGAAAAAAATTTATTTTAAATGAAATTGTGATGGTTAAAGATTATTCTAAAGCTAATAAAGTTATTTGGACTAAAGCTAAAATTGTAAAAATATTGGGCAAGCAAACTTATTTAGTACAAGTTGTTGAGTCTAATAAGATCTGGAAAAGACATTTAAATCAAATAATCAGTGTTTGTGACCAATATAATAAAACGTATATTCCTATTACTGTAAATGACGATCATAATAATTTAACATCAAACATAAATGTAAGTAAAGAACCTATTGTTGAATCTAATCTTGAAAATGTCATACAATCAAATTTACAGGAGGAAAGTGTGGATCCTAAACTGCACAAAGATTCAGAAACTAAAAACGAAAATAATGTAAAAATTATTAAAAGGAAATTAAATGTTAATAGTGGAGGTACATCTGAAAAAACTGTTAAAAAACATCATTTAAGAAGTTTAAAAAATATTGAATTACACAGTTTGTAAAAAGAAAATTGTAAATTTAGAATTGTTAAAGGACAACCAAATGAGGGGGAATATTGTGGTGAATTTCACCTATGTTTAAACTTATCCAGCATGAAGCTTTTATATAACTTGAATTAGACATCATTATATGGATATTTTCTAGTCAGTTGTTTGTCTTTCCTTGCATGCTTCACATGCCCTTTTATTAAACATTAATTTAAGAACAAATAAAGTACTCGTACATTTATATAATTACGTAAATTCTGCCTTTCACTTGAGTCATTACACACTTATAAAAATATGTTATAACTTTGTATTTTTTTTATAAAAAATTGTAATTTTAGCTTTTCACTAGCTTATAAGATATTATATCTTAATGTGTATTATAAGCAATATCGGAAATAAATAAACTAAATTAAATTTTTTTTTAAATTAAATTTATTCTTCGAAAAGGCCGAGTTGTTCCCGTTTGTGTAAACGTTTTTTAATCGTGTTATGTTACCAATGGCTCATATACACTTTCACGAAGAAAAAGTCCTTGCTCGGGCGCCAATTAAATAAAAAGATATACTTTTTACTTTTAAAAAAAAATTCGGACTTTATTTTCGACTGTCTTCGAACGGAGTTTGCTTAAGACTAAATTCACAAATGATGAAATAAGCATAAATATTAATTTATGATGATCTCATCAATTTCCTTGTTTCAATGAATGTTTATGTTTTCATTGAATTTTTCTGATTATGAATTTCTTTGTTTTAATCAATGTTTCTGGATAAATGTTTATTCACTCAGACGTTCTGAAATAAACCATAAATGTCGTAGTTTACTTTTCTTAAATTCTAAAACAACATTCGAAATGTTTTTTTTTTTGTATACGACACAAAAAAATTTATTTTGAATGGTTTTCAAAAAGTCTTAGTCCCCTTTTATCTTTCTGAGCTTTTGTGTATCCAAACGTATTTTTTTAGGAACGAATATCTATTGTTAAGCTTTTATTGAACAAGAACACTGAAAGATTATATCATGTACATTATGTACATTTGTGTGTAGGTGTACATAGATCATTATAATTTAATTTAATTTTATCAATCAATTTTTTCATTGATCCCATCGTGATGGGTTAATTTGGTTTAATGTTAAGAATCTTCGATAATATCACTACGCTGGTGTTTTTAAAGTAAATCATGAATTTGGCTGCCGAATTTACATAATATTGGTCCCCAACATATATCTTAAATAAACTTCTTTGTTCTAGATCAAGTTGCCTCAGAGATCTTTTTAACATTATTGACGAAAAGACACAAAGTTCACACTAAAAGAAGGAATTATACATAGCTACGTTAATGGAAAAATTCCAAAAACAAATAAAAAATTAAGAATCCCTACTCACCCCCAAAATATCCTTTCTGTGAATGTGATGACGCCTGCAGAGTATTCAATGGCAATGGATTCGCCGTTAATGGCGTAAACTGTCCAGCTAACATCAAAGTGAAAAGCTTTAGAAATATCCTTTTTTCACAATATTGATAATCATACACCTTTACCGTATTTACTCGTTAAGGTGGATGATTGTAATTTAAAGTACATCACATAATATTCACAAGGTATGAAATGTTTTGAACTTTCTATGGCCAAACAATTCATTTAAATTATATTATTGATTCCATTTTATAGGACACCAATTTCCGTTTCTGTAGGTTTTTTTTATTCTTGAGGATATTTTAAAAATGGGGCAAAAGAACAACAAATTAAAAGATGGCGATTCAACGCGAGTACATAATAATTCTATTTTCTATCTTTTTCGCACAATGACCCAAAATTATTTTTAGCTACGAAAGAATATAACAGGATACATCCTTGTCATAATTATGCAGAGTTATTGCATTTGTTGAAAAGAGATAAGTATACACACAAAAATGTGGAGAAAAGTTGAACTTGAGGGAGAGGTTTGTGAAAAGATGAAGAATGAACTTTAATTTTAAATTTTCACATAGTTTTAGAAAGATTAATTGAACTTAATAGATTTAAAAACAAATTTAATTGGTATGCTGAATCTCGCCCGCGAAAAATTTTAAAGACTTCCAATTGGGCCTTGTTGGTTTGTATTCAAGTTACAGAATTAGTTTTTCCTTGTTTTATTTTTTTTCTTAAGAAACTTTTATGTGCAATAGTCTAGTGCGTATTTGGAACTCCATGACTGTTAGCGAAGACAAACCGTTGAGAACTGAGTAAATTTTTGGTTGAGAAATGAGCTATCTACACAAAATATGTACAAAATACATTATGTTGCTTAGTACCTACGACATTCTTTCATAAAGTTTTAGTGAATTGGTCATGAAAGAGAGTTTCATATAAATAAAGCTTTTTGTGAGGTGTATCAAACTGTGCGATGTTTTTGTTGTTCAAATTAGGGTATGTATAAACGTATGTTGAAACATGAAAACTCATATGTTTTTGGAATTTTATCGTCTAACTGAGTTGGAATCTGAGTCAAAAATAATTTTTTTTAAATATGAACGTGGTTATGTACATATGCACTTAAGAAATAATTGAACTTAAAAAAATATATACATAGGTAGGTAGGTATATGATTGAAATTTGTTAAAATTTCGGTTATGAATATACCTACCTACCTATGTACATTTTTTGTTTCTTATATATAACATTATAATAGGTATGACATTATAATTGTCGTCCGCCAGATTTTCACCTAACATTTCCATAACATACCTACATATATGTGGTTTTGATAATATTTTTGCATATCAATTATACATTTGGGGAGAGTATGATAACTGGGGCGCCGAGAAATAAACGGATTTTTGTAAATATGTACGTTAAATGGAAAACAAATACTTACAACTAAGTTTTATTCATTTTTTTAAAGCCAACACTTCTGTCTATTAGCTAGTTTTTCAACCAAGTCGAAACTATGCCTATGCATGCCCCAACCTAAGCCAATTGTCCTCGAAAAATTCTGCGTTTTTTAAGAAAAAATTCTTTGATTCTCGTAAAAAACGAGAAGCTTGCACCCACCCCAAATCCTATAGTGAGGCCAAGCAGGGGGGTCGCACCTCCCATACACACCTCGGTGTGGCATACGTCCAACCTCGCACCTACCTCAAATCCTACAGTGGGTCCAAGCAGGGGGGTTGCAGGGGGGCAGCATGTCCCCCCATAGACACCCTACTGTTGCATACATCCAAACTCGCACACACCCCACTGTAGCACATACCCAAACTCGCACCTACCTACTATCAAAATAAGACCACTCAAGCAAAAAAAAAACATAAATAAATTAAAATACATAGTAGTTGTGGTTATTTTCAATTTTCTCAAGAACTAAAAGGCATAAAATCATCAGTTTTTGTTGTAAACTTACAGTTTTGAAATTTTGAAATTTAAAATTTTTTTTAAACTTTTTTTTACTCAAATTTTGAGTTTAAAATTAAATTTTTCAAAAAATATAAATGTACATAGTTTTGACTTGATTTAAAAACTGGCTAATAGAATAGAATGTTGGATTTTAAAAACCGTATAATACTTAATTTTAAATATTACCGTTGTTTTTTAATTATTTTTTTTCCATTAAACGTACATATTTTTTAAATTACCCCTACCGCCTACACGGGGAGATAGACCCCCCCTCCCATAGTTAAAAATGCTTGTATTGTATTTTACAAAAATCCGTTATCATTTCTCGGCGCCCCGGTTATCATACTTTTGCCATACATTTTTCTTCACATTTTATTTATTTAAAAAAAGTTTATTAATTATATCATTTCTATAAATTAATGCTTCCTTACAGAAGCTTTAAGAAATATACATAAGTACTGAAACACATTATTTTAAAGAATTTAAATTATAGCAAAAATTTAAAAATTGAATTTGCGGCATTGTTAGAATTGGTAAACACTAGCTTTTTTTTGTATGAAATCAGAAACATTTAATATAAGCTAGATATGGACCAAAATCACCAATGAAAATGGACATAATATATAGATTTTGTTCTCTCTTCCTAAGCAAAAACTGGTGTTCCTGCCATTTAATAATTTTTCTTAGTGTCTTACCACTTTGTCAAATCTTTGTTTATATTAACTTTTACAATTGTCGACAACTTACCATTCCAAAATAACTTTTGAGTTTTTGAATCGAAGAATTTTTTGATAAGACAGAAAAGACAAAGTACTTAATTTATATGAAAGTCCAAAGTTTTATTGAAGTGAAGACAGCACTTTGCAATTTTATTAATTAGTTGAAATTTGTTGAAAGCTTTTTATGATTAACATGAGTCTGAGACCAAAATTGCTCTATCAAAATGTCCAAAGTTTTATTGAAGTGAAGACAGCACTTTGCAATTTTATTAATTAGTTGAAATTTGTTGAAAGCTTTTTATGATTAACATGAGTCTGAGACCAAAATTGCTCTATCGAAATGATCATTCGGTTTAAATACAATATTTACAATATTTAAAAACCGATAGTTATTTGTTGCTATTTTTGCGCAGAGTAATTATTATTTTCAGTAAGATTTATTATTTTTGGAAGAACCTACTGCTCTGAATATACTGGTCTTATATATCTCTTTTATTCATCCAGGAATCAAGCTTGCCAAATACAGAACTTTCGTAAGGGATTTTCTGGACAACTTATAATATAATATCGGAAAATGATAACTGTTTTTAAAGAATGTTAGAACTTATTTTCAAAAACCACTAAACAAATTATTAAAAAAAATTATCCTGCGTTGACATATAATTTCAAAATTAAAGAAATAACGGGTTTTTCAAATGCTTAAAACGAGAACTTATATCCAAAAACCATCATTAAATATGGAGTATTCTAAGGTCTAATTTTATTACAGATTGTAAAAAACCTAAACGCAAATGTATTAAAAATGTTGAATTGTGACATCAAAATCTTAAATTATAGGACCGAAGAATTCTTCTTTCTTTTGAAACTCTTATGTTTCGAAAATTTTAAGACCTGACTTATAAAAGTGAGAGAGTAGGAGAGAGACCGGATTCGGATTCAACAATTCAACATACCAAATAATTCCAAAAAAAGTGGCTTCTGTTAAAAAAATTTAAAATATCTAACAGTTTCATTATTTCGATGGATAAAGAAACAAATTAAACTAACAAACACATTTTTCGATATTATTTAAAAATTATAAAAAGTTATATTTCAAGACTGCGTCTCGTACAGAAAATGATGGATGTGAGTCAAGTTTGCTGACCAGTCGTATGAATTTGCTAATGTTATGTTTGTTGGGTGAGAGGGATTTGCATGCTTCCTGCTGTAACCAAAGTTGTAGCAAAAGTCGCCCTGGAATAAGTAAAAAATAACTCAAAAACACACTGGACGCCGAACAAACAGGATTCCGCACTGGCACTGCCAGGTAAGGGCAGATGCCCCAACCTAAGCCAAATGTCCTCGAAAAATTCTGCGTTTTTTTAAGAAAAAAATCATTGATTCTCGTAAAAAACGAGAACAATTTGGAAAAAAGTGGAAAAAAAGGAGTATCAATGTAAATTTTTATAAAAAATGAGGACAATTCGAAAAATTGCCGAAAAACGAGGACTTTTCAATCAGATTTCTCTAACATCTAGAAATATTACACGAGCATATTTGGGCATTCATATTTATAATTCTTCGAATCAAAAAATTCGAAAGCAATGCAAAAACGCGATCAGCTGCATTTCAGCTACACTCTGCAGCAACGAAACCTGTATTTATCATTTGCACTTCAATAATTGCCAAATATTCGGATATTCTTCAGCCTGTCGTGAATGGTCTTCAATCTAAAAGTCTTGGCCTGCTCAAATGCAAAGACCATCTTGAAAGAATATCAATTGTTATCTCTAGCCATCGAACCGCTGCTGTAGATACCGTGATTGATGAAATTCTAGACGAGGCAAAAGAAATAGCGAACTCGATTGATATAGAATTGGATATGCCCAGACTAACCCAACGACAGCAGCATCGTTCAAATCAACCTGCATCAAATCCAAATGATTATTGGAAAAAATCGTTGCTAATTCCGTATTTGGATTCGTTTACATCATCGCTTGCAAATCGATTCGCGCCATTCAATTTGCCTGCATTTTCACTACTCACATTGCATCCATACATTATGTTGAAAAAAAGTATTGGCGATTTGAAAGAAGACATCAAGCCATTTTCAGAATTTTATGAATTGGATCTAAGTGCAGAAATTGAATTATGGTATAACACTTGGAAAGACAAACAGCTTAGTGAAAAAGCGGACATCTTTTTTCCTGCTGTATCACATGCATTGGAAATATTATTGGCACTGCCTTGCACGACTTGCACCGTAGAAAAGTCGTTCAGCATTTTGCGGCGTGTTAAAACCTGGCTAAGATCAACCATGGGCGAAAATCGACTAAATGGTAAAGTTTTAGAAAATTAATTTGATTCATTTCAGATGATAAAAGTGTTTTGATTTTTTCTGGACTATGCATGCTCAGTGTGCATCGGAAAATGGTAAAGGAAAGAAAATCCGAAATAGAAGATGAAGTCCTCAGGAAATTTGTCCCAGAAAATTGGTATTATAAAACGCGAAATCAATGGTAAAAATTTATAAAATCAATTTGATTCGTTTCATATAGGTACTAACAATGTTTCTCTATTTTGAGAAACCAAAAAATGGTACTTTTAAAGTATCTCTCAATATTCTTGTCAATAAATATCTCCTACTTTTTTTTATTTAGATGTCCTTGTTTTTTCATTGATTTTTGAGAAATTGTCCTCGAAAAAAGACCTAAAAAAATTCCTGGCTACGCCCATGGTCAATAGAGAATTTGTATGGCTTGCTTTGCGTGGGAGGGGCATCCCATCCCATATAAATTGATTGATATTATCAAGTCTACATATAATGGATTCATCTCCATAATGGAAGGTTGCCAAAGGAACTTGAAATCCAAAGTGGGGTTAGGCGAGCCTGTATATTTTACCGTCAATACCAATATTGTTCCTGTTGGTGATTTGATTAGTGATGTTCTGCACGCAACTATGTGGAATCGAAATGGAGGAATTCAGTGGACTCTGCAAATATACTTTAAACACCTTGACTACGTGAACGACTTATGCTTGCTCTCTCATGCTGAAATGCATCTCCCTTAACAGTACCCGATGGCGCTTCAGAAGAGCTAATTAAGCAAAATTCAATTTTCTTTGACAAAAAACCAATACCATAAAATAATATAGTTTTTTTTATAATAATATTGAATATAATATCATTTTTTTAAATTTAAATAAAAATAGTAAAATGCATTCTTATCAAAACTACAAAAGTGCAGATATGGATGGGATGTTCTTATGTTATCTACCTACTCATCAATTTATATTTACAAAATGTCTTTCTGAGCTTGTCAACTGAGTACTGAGCCCCGTCGGCCCGTCGGGGGACACGAGAGAATTGAACTCCCGTCTCAATCTTGTTAAATTGAGAATTTCTTTTTTTCTGTAAAGAGTAAAAATGAACCAGTAACGAGGATGTTAAGAAGTGTAAATGATAATTAAAATATTTTTGATAACAATCATGGCAAGATCGTACAAATGAATCTTTTATACAGTAATTCCTAGCCTACCTGTATTAAAAAACAATAAAAAGCAAAAAAAAAATATAAAAAAAAACCAGAGAAAAAGAGAAACTGAAGCTTTTTTTTTTTACTTAACAAATGTCTTGAACATGCTTATTTTATTTATATATTTTGTTATTTTTGTTTTAATTTTTCATTCTTTTATTTTAATTTTTTTAAAATTTTTTTTGTAAAATAGTGATTACTTGATCCTATTTACAAATTTTTACTATTTTATTATTTTTTTTCTCTTCCTTATTTAAATGCTTTTTTTTACTTTTGCTGCTTGTATTAAGCAGTCCCCAAACTCTTATGTTCCAATGATAATCGTATTGCCATTATTCATCTTCAAAAAACTCTAATTAAGTGCCGATACGAAAAGCGAAACGTAATTGCCATCGTACTCGGTGAAAATGGATCGCAGCGCGTGCAGTATCTGGGGAGGAAAGAGGCGTGGGATAATTTAATTTAACTAAAAATGGAGAAATCGAAATCTGGAAAAGCTGTGGAATAGTGATGTTAAATTTAAATGTGGGAAAAGAAAGTTAACCTGACACATACGTTCATAATCATATAAGGGATCCATGTCTCACTGATTTGGGGCATAAAACTATCTACTATATGGACTTTATTGAATTTTTGCATTTACAATTTTTTAAATTAAATTTTCTTTTAGTAGAAAGGTAGGTACTTACTACTTAGTCATACATACAATAAAATAATATAACTATACAGGGTGAGTCATGAGCAATGCGACAAAATGCTAGGGCGTGTAGGTTGCGTTGAGACAAGAAAAAAATCGTATGGGGGTCAATTCCCCTCCGTTTAGCCGGGAGGGGCAATTTTCGAAAAAACTGACTTAAAATGGGAAAAAAATTATTTAAAATCAACGGCTTCATTCACAATGCTGTGCGATACGTTTTTGAAAAGCCAATAACTTTTTCTTTCACTCTGTGTTTAAATAAATCTATTCTAAGAAACAGTTTTTGAAATATTAATTTTCAAAGTCAAAATTTTGAAAAAAAAAATTGAAAAAAAAATTTCAAATTCATTTTTTTCAAAATTTTACGTAATTAAGTGCTAATTTTAATTTCAAAATTCAATGCTGTTATTAATTTTAAGTCTAAATAAGAAAACCGGATGCAAAAATTTTATGTCGTTCTCAAGAAATTAAAAAAAAACCAAAACCACCTTTTTCTAAGAAAAACATTTATTTTTATTGTAACGAAGCAATTTATTTATTTATTTAGCATTAATCTTAGTTTTTTTTTTTTATTTTTTTTTAATTGGAGTTTTATGAGAACGTAATAAAATTAAATAGTATTGGAATAACCCTGGATTAATATTATTTTCATTGATAACTTCTGAAAACTGACCTGTCAATATTTTTGCCTTGGCCTGCCCGCAGCCCATGGGTTCTACCTGTTATGGGGACAATAGGGACAATAAAACCGCATTTTTTTTAATGAAAAAAAAAAAGAAAATTGCAACGCAAGATAAATAAAAGGCATTGCAGTTTTGCTTAGTAATTATTTCCAATTTGAATAACTCATTAACACGTAACGATGTCAAGCTCATACACCCGAGAAGAATTAACGGACATGCATTTCTGCTACGGTTTAGCTAATGGTCGAAGTCGCGAAGAAGAATATTCTGGACGGATGAAGCACAGTTTACTAGGGATGGGGTTACTAACTTCCACAATTTACATTATTGGAGTAGCGCCAATCCACACAAAAAAAAAAAAAAAACAAATCACAACACCGCTTTAGTTGTAATGTTTGGCTTGGTATTGTTGGACACACTGTGATCGGGCCCCGGTTTTTGAATTCCATTATTAATGGAGAATCATACCTGCAATTCCTACGAGACCTTTTACCCGATTTATTAGACAGCGTTCCATTGGTTATAGCAGATACTTTAATCTACCAACAAGATGGTGCTCCAGCACACTACAGCTTACAGGTGAGAAACTGGCTGGATGATCATTTTAGTGACCGTTGGATCGGAAGAAGGGGCCCCACGGAATGGCCGCCTAGGTCACCAGATTTAACTCCCCTAGATTTCTATGCATGGGGATTTATGAAGAATTATGTTTACGAAGTGGAAATAGTATCATTGGAATAACTGAAGGAACGAATTGAAGTCGCTGGAGTCAAATTGCAGGAAAATTTGTCAAGCATAAACTTATGTGAAGCCATTACAAGGAGATATAATCTATGCCTTCTAAACAATGGAGATCATATCGAGAATTTTTTATAAGTACTTCCAATAAAAAACATAGTAAAAATAAAAGGAATAAAAAAAACTAAAAAAACTAAGATTAATGCTTCTTAAATTGCTTCGTTACAATAAAAATAAATGTTTTTCTTTGAAAAAGGTGGTTTTGTTTTTTTTTTAATTTCTTAAGAACGACATAAAATTTTTGCATCCGGTTTTCTTATTTAGACTTAAAATTAATAACAGCATTGAATTTTGAAATTAAAATTAGCACTTAACTACGTAAAATTTTGAAAAAAATTATTTTGAAATTTTTTTTTCAATTTTTTTTTTCAAAATTTTGACTTTGAAAATTAATATTTCAAAAACTGTTTCTTAGAATAGATTTATTTAAACACAGGGTGAAAGAAAAAGTTATTGGCTTTTCAAAAACGTATCGCGCAGCATTGTGAATGAAGCCGTTGATTTTAAATAATTTTTTTCCCATTTTAAGTCAGTTTTTTCGAAAATTGCCCCTCCCGGCTAAACGGAGGGGAATTGACCCCCCCTCCTATACGATTTTTTTCTTGTCTCAACGCAACCTACACGCCCTAGCATTTTGTCGCATTGCTCATGACTCACCCTGTATAATAATTAAAGCTAAAAGTGGTTAATGAGTTATTTTAGCCAAATTGAGATTTATATCCATGAATTGGATATAGGAGTTATTAAAGTAAAAAAAGAATGTTTTTAAATACCTACCTTATGGATTTGATTGCCTATCTTATTAGATAACAATCTATTTTCTTTCCTTTTTCAGAGGCGTACCTACCTTCTCAAATCTGGGCAAGATTACCAACGTTAAAAAGATTTCGGCTATTCTGCGATGTTATTTTTGACATTATAAACTTCAAAACGGGAAGTCGAAAAAGCACTAGTTTCACTTGCTGTACCTAATCTACGCATGCGTTATTTTTACAATAAAAAAAAAAACAATTATGCTAAATGCATGTATTGTAATTTATCTTTAAAAGCTTTTTTCTTCGTGAATGAAAAGCTTTGCAGCTGAAACAATACAAACAAAAATATTGTATTATCCTCCAAAACCTTTAAAAACTTTGGCACTGTCGTCATTTAGTCATACACTTATTTTGCACGCCCTTCTAAAACAACAGAAAATACCAAAATACAAGTCGCAATTTAGGACCTGATACATTTGTGAGTGTAGGTACCTACCTATAGTTATGTATTTGAATAGAACAGAGATATTCATACAAATATTTATTTTAAGGGCTGTAATGACACATGACAATAACCATTGGTATTAGAGAAGATTTGGATGGTAAAAGGAGTTGCAATGGTCGAACCACCTTTCTCCTACGAGGCTAGATCTCTCAACGAGTCTACTATTTTCTTTATTGAACTTCCAAGTTTTTTGTTGTTTCTTGTTTTATGATGGCGGCGCCCTTCTTACGTCACAAAAGTTCCCACCATACACAAAATTGCATTGACAACTAAGTTGCCAAAAATACATTATGAGTCATATTGTATTAAGATAAAGGGTATGGAGCGTAAGGCTGTAGGCAATTTTCATTCTTTCATCGTGACGATATAGGGCAAACAATCAATGGATGTGGTGGCAAAGAAAGCAGTGGCATTTGATGCATGGAGTTGTGCCGGTTTAGCTAACATGCATATGTAATATACCTAATACCGCCTCCAGTATTGGTTGATTCCACATCTGATGCGAGTGACATTTTATCTCTTCTCAAATGAATTAAACTGTGTGAATATGACGTGGTTAGATTAGCTATGCTGACTGATTATTCTATGTATACAATGTATACCTAGAAGACAAAATAAAAACGGAATGATGTTGGTATGAACTTATTAAGAGAAAGAATTATGGAAATTTTGAGATACTGAGAATGAACATCGTTGTCGCTTTTCGAATTTTATTTTCAAGGATATTGGGTCACATTCTATGTATTTTTACGAATAAAGCTATGTAGGTATATGTACCTATGATGTTTTCATAGGTAATATTCTGTGTGTCTATCTATGAAATAATGAATGAAAATAGAGGTGTTGTCAAAAATTTGTTGTGAAAAAATATTCAAAAGGTTTTTAACTTCAATAATGTTCCATTTTCGAATGAATTTGTGGTTTGGGTTGAATAGTGTAAACGAATCATCCAAAATCATCATATTCTTATTATACATTGCATTATGAATTAAATGTACATACTCTAATGTTTAATGTTCTATTTTTCTATTATAACAACTCTGTGTTTTATCATAATGTAGGTACTTGATATCAAATATTACAAAGGATGATCTTAACAGATTGAACACTGAGATCAATTCCTTGCGATTACAAAACGAAGATTTAAACAGAAAAATACAACAATTTGAAAATAGGTGTGATGCATTGGAGGAAGAGCTTGAGATGCAAAGTCAAATTCTGCGAAGTAAAAACATCATTCTCACCATCCCGAATGAGCATGTTGAACCTCAAGAAAAAATTCAAACTATCAGCCAACTTCTACTTGGTGACCCAAACAAACTCACAGAAACAATTAAATTGAGCGAAAACAACTCTGTCATAAAATTAAAAATCAACACCGGCTCAAATGAAAAAGCATTGAAAATGTTAAAAAACTCATCGAAGCTCAAAGGCTCAGGTGTTTTCCTGCAACGAGACCTCACAAAACAAATGCAGTTCAAACGCCGTAAGTTTTAGGAAAGTAATTAAAACCAAAAAACTGAACGAAAAAATACAAATTAAAAACAATTCGCTGGTGGTATCAGAAAAAACGTTTTATTTAAATACATATTAATTACATATTTAATTACATGTTTAATTACAATATTCTTAAATATAAAAAAGATGATAATGAACATAAACTACGAGAAATATTTGGCGAGCTTGACTTTGAACCTGTCAAACTCATATCGCTGTCAAACAGACGTCATAGCGAATCGTTTAGATTTATGTCGTTTTCAATTGGCAATCTGGAAGTAGAAAAAAGCATTCTGAATGCGTTCAATTGGGCAAAAGTGACAGTTCTAATTCTAAAAAAAAGAGAATTTCTCTTCTGGATTTGAAATCAGAAGCAAAAACAGAATCACTCACACATTCAAAGATTTAATGTCACGCTTGATAATTGTCATATTTTTTTGAATTTACAACTGTGAAGTGATTGCTTGAAATACTAATACTCTCACACCAAACATCAAATTTTTCAGAATCGAAAAAAACTGTTCAATTGGGATTCCGAATCTAAAACCAATTCCGGATTGCCAATTGAAAACGACATTAGACCAACTCATGATGCTGCACCAGGGATGCCACTTTCTCAAAATAGTGCAAGTTCTAGTACTTTAATACAAAATTGAAATTGTGATGACGTCAGTTCAATATATTTAAGATCTAGTATTATCTTGGCATATAACGTGTCAGGACTTACTAATAAAATTTTATTTGTAGATTTTTTTAATTACATTAAAAGTTTTGATGTATTTTTTTTTGTACGAAACTCATGCAACTACAGAAAATTTTAAAATATATACAAAGTATTTGGGTGGGTTTAAACTAATTTGGGGTGAAGCAGTTAAAACATATACGAAAGGACGTGCAAGCGGGGGAACTCTGTATAGGATTAAAACTTTGATGTTGGAAACTTATGGTTTTGAAGTGCATGCAGGGCCGACCCTACCATATGTGCAAAATGTGCAAATGCACGGGGCGCAGAGCTGCATGGGCGCAAACTCACAAAAAAACTACATTCATATGTTTTCATTCTTTTTATATTAACCTGCTTTATTTATTTTTTTTTTTAAATTATTTTTTTTACTATGTCACTATCAAATAATTTCTAAACATGCGAATTAAACCATTTTATCATTTCGCAAAAAAAAAATCCTTCGTATAAGTACCAAAATCAACGCCAAGTACATTGTATATGAATTTGCATAGTACTCTCATGAACACGTTCCACACGTCGGCCACCTAGCGATCACACAACTAACTAATTTTCTGGTTGCTGTTTCTGTGTATATACAAGTGCGCCCCCAGACGACCACACAACACAACTCAAAAATCATCGTGATGATAGTACTATAAGTTTTATATACAATGGCCAAGTATAAATTAATTCATTTTTTTTAAATTAATTCGTTTCACTCGAAAATCCCCATACAAATAAATATACTCATTTTTATTTCCCATACAATCTTTTGAGTAGAAATGTGCAAATTTCAGATTTGCACATATATGGGAATTCACTCAACCAAAATTTTTGATAGAAAAATGAACTCAAACGTTGATTTTTGTTTGAAATGAAGGTATCCCACAATAAGCAGTGCGACCGACGTAGACCGTGCATATTTAAATTCTGCACAAAAGCAAAATCTCTCAATCTTATGGGCTCAACTCTTCCAAACGAAATGAATATGGGTGGTTTTTTTTTTTACTGTCAAACACGGTTTTTTTTCTTTTTGTCTCTCTTAAAATAGGAACGTTTCAAACGCATTCAAGAGCCTACCTGATGAGTAATGTGGAAATGGCTTAAGAAACGAAGTAGGTAATGAAAATAAGGGGCGCAAAAGCTAAATTTTGCACAGGGCGCTCGTTTGGGCTGCGCCGGCCCTGAGTGCATGAAGGAGTAACAGTGGTCAAACTTTTGCGTAAAAATAACTTGTACGTAATTCCATTCTACATTACCTGCAACGATTGGAATGATTTAGTGCAAAAACTTGAAATCCAGTGTAAGAACTTTTCCGACCACATGTCAATAGTTGTAGACTGGATTGATGATACTACACCTAAGCGAACAGATCTGAAACTTTTACCACGATTGAAATGGAAACAAGAAACAGTTCTGTATATCAGCAAAGATTGGAAGAAAACCTATCGAGTTTAAATGTTATGGCTGAGTCTGCCGAAGTAAGTGCTAACAAAATAGTATCTTGCATTAGAAATTTAACAGACAATGTTTCTCCGAAAAACCGTCCTAATTTTAAACAAAAGTGGTTCGATAAAAAATGTATGATAGCCCGGAAAAATCATTTGCTCTGTTAAATGCGATGCGAAGCTCTAACTGTCAAATTTTGAAAAAGTGGTATCTTGAAGCTTACACACGCTTTAAGAAATTGTGCTTAAGAAAAAAAAACCGAATTTGTAAACCACCAAGCTTGTACACTCGGCCAGATAAAAGTTCGAAGCTTTGTATATATAAACTATAGTACTATCATGGCGAGTTTTTTTAGGGTTGCAGAGGTCCTGGTGGTGGCGCTGCTGTCAGCTCTTTTTTTAGGTGTAGACTTTTTGTAGGGGAATTTTTCGAACGACGGCGATTGGGAGTAGGAGCGAGAAGACAATACTATTTTCTTTGGTTGTAGGAATGCAAAATTAAAAGGAAGTGTCAAAAAGAATAAGAAAATAAGAAAAAATGCCATCAGTTTTTTCTTTTCATGCTGGCGAGCAAAAAATATATGTCTGACCTTCATATCTACTTCACTCTGATTTTTCTCATTTTTTAGTTTTTTTTCTGTGCTTTATTTTCAGTGTGCAAGGTAGAATATATGTGCATACATAATTCTATAGCTTTAGGTTTTGTTATTATTTGACTGTTCATTTTTTGGTTGCATTTGGGTTTTTGGTGTGAAATTTTTAATTGTCATTAATATTCTAAAAAATTAAAACAATGGTTTTGCTTTTGCGAGTGTCTTAATTTATACCAAGAAGTTCATGTGGTGCAATAATTGTGTTGTGTTGTGTTGAATCGATATTTGCAAATAAACAAATAAATTAATATTTTTTTTTCTTGTAAAATAACTTTTTATACCTATTGTTTTTAAGTGAAATTTTCCTGTTGAAACAATACATAAAAATAACAATAAAGATATTAACTAAGAATTAGATTAAAAAATTCTTGTGTTGAAGTGAATAAAAAATTAATATGTTTTGCCGTCGGCAAAACGGCCGACCGGAAAATTATTATTTTTTTTCAACTAGCTTTTTCTAAATTTCTTTTAAATAAATTAATTACTTTGCGCAAGTTTCCAAGCGATAAGAAAATGCAAATATCAATTCAACCTGATTGCATTAGACAAAATTGACCTTTAACAATTTACGAACAGGAATACCCACCCTCAAATCTTGCAAGATTTTTTTTTTCAATTTGAATGTATTGAAATCAATGGCAAGATTTTGAGGGTGGGTAATTATTTGTGTTTTGTTTTATTTTGAAGATTTCAGGATTGACATTTAAATTGTTTTTTGTAACTTATTATTGTAGCTGGTTAGGTTGTGAGGTAGATTGTCTGTAAGTGAGAACCCCATTATAATTAGGTACAATGAAAATAATAAAGTACAAATTTCAATATAAGTAGGTAGGTATCTTTCCTGAAATCTTGCAAAAAAAAAACTATTTTCATAAGTAGGCACTTAAGGACATTTATATCCACCCTCAAATAAAAATACCTATGAAGCTAAGAAAATTAATGAGAATAATTAAATAATATTTCTCTGATTTTATATGCACATAGCACAAAGCCCATATACATATAAAAAGCTATAGGAATATTATTTAACATTTTTTCAATCTGTAAGTGGGAACCCAAATAAAATTATAAGATTTTTATTGTAGGTAAGTATATGTACAATGTGCATAGGTACATATGTGGGTAGGTACCTACAAATCAATTTTTTGAAATTTTTAAAGCGAAGGATTATTGAAAGATTACTATACTGTGTACATTTTTAAAGGATTTTGTTCTTCAAAAAAAAATGTTGAGTTCTTAAAAAACAAAAATAATAACTACGAACAGTAGGTAGGTAAGTATATTTTAAAAGATGTGGGGTACTTAAAAAAATTAAATTTTCAAATTTTCTGTATTGTATTTTCTAAAATACATGGATAAACATTATTAACAAGAGACACAATGCAAACTATAACATTCCATTGCTTTTTCAATCTCACATTCAATTTAAAAAAAAAATCGAAAAAATTAATAAATTCAACAATTTCTTGATTTCTGTGCAGTACCTGAAAATGCACAAAATAGTTCTATATGGCTATTTTTTTTTATTTTATTGTCAAAATTTAAAATGGATTGGATTCGATGATTCAAACGTTTACTAGTCATAAATTATGTTCTCTTTCTGTTTTTAGAAAAAAAATTAGTAAAAAATTAAATAAGTAAAATTCCGAAATTTTACTTATTTCGTGACCGGAAAATGAAAAAAGAAAATAAAATAAATTTGTATGGCTATTTTTTGAATTTTTACTAAAATCTAAAATGGTTTTCAAAAACACACAGAAAACATTATTTAAGACTAGTGAACGTTTTGTTTTCAGAATTCAAAATGTTGTAGTGTAAAATTGCAATTAAAATCCGTTTCAATTAGAATTAATAGGCAAGTGCTTTGAAATGATAGCTGTATTGTATTTCAAAATTAAAAAATCTATTTAAGATGCTACGAGTGTTAAAAAGTCGAAAATTGTATAATTGATGTTTTTTTTTAAATAATTCAGCAAAAATCAGGTTCTTAATTGATGTTGATAAAATTTATATTTATGAATTTTCGATAGTTTTTGATTTTTTATAATTATATAAAGGTACATATGTGTACATTTTTAAAAATTTTAGAAGCATATAAATAAAATACTTACTATGTTATTAAATCTGACCTCAAGTCAGGCGTTTGTAATAACTAATAATCTTTCTTAACTTACCTCCCTGTCATCTACCATTGAAACTGAAAAAATTAAATAAAACATTTCGTATTCTTTTCGTTGGGCGATGTTTTATTGCCCAGCACTGTACATAACAACACCTCACCATTTTTTTATTTTATAACTTAAAAAATACCAACCAAAATAATGAAAACCAAAGCAACGTTGTCAATTTTCTCCATCTCTTTGTGTACCAAGTACCTGCAAAATAACGACAGAAAAATGTAAACAAAACCAACAACAACTATCAAAACCCACAAAAAAAAAATGTTAACAAAACGAAACCAAAACAGATTTTCCTTTATTCCCATTTATCTTTTCTTTCATTATAGCCATTTCCTTATATTCTCCCTTATTCACTCCTACTCTCCTAAATACTCAATATGCCTTCTCTTTCTTAATATATTCTATTCTACACTCCACACTGGCAAAAAAATGTCTACAAAATATCCCCTCTTCGAATTTGAGTTAGGGTCGCCCCATTCGACTTCCACCATGATAGTACTATAGTTTATAATATATACAAAGGTTCGAAGGAATTTTGAAAGACAGCCAGGGAGATAAATGGATCGAGTTTTGCAATAGGGAATAGGGATAGCATTATCTGCTGAAGATCTGTCTAACACTTCAAAAATCTCTTATACAGCAATTCAGATGTGAAATTTTCTCATGCGGAGCCGATGATTCTCGATGAGATTCTTGATTCTGAAATCTCTTTAGCGGAAATAAGCACTGTAATCTCAAAAGGCAAAGAATCCCGTACGATTTCTCCAAGAATGCAACTGTTGCTTTGCATTTCCAACTAAAATCTTTAATAAAATAATCGTGGGAGAAAAAGCCCCATCGTCATTTAAAAGATCTGTGATTTTTCCAATCCACAAAAAAGGAGACCTAAATAGTGTTGAAAATTATAGAGGCATCTCTTTCATGAATGTCCTTCAAAATTGTTCTGTGGTGTGCTTGTCAATAGACTTGAAACATGGGTTAACACTTACAACAAATTATCAGACTATCAGGCTGGATTCAGAAAAACATTTTCTACACTTGACCATATTTTCACATTAACTTCAATTATTAAAGCGTTTCAAGCCAGAAACAAAAAAGAATATACATTTTTTGTTGATTTCAAGCAGCCTTTGATTTAATTAATCGTAATGCCCTCTTTTACAAGCTTTCACAATTAGGACTGCCTTCGAATTTCATCAATATAATAAAAGATTTATATACCGATTCAAAAGCAGCTGTATGGGATGGGTCAATCTACTCCGAGTGGTTCGAAACAAATAGTGGCGTTAAACAAGGATGTCTTCTTAGTGCACTTTTGTTTGCACTCTTCATTAATGATGTTGTAGCTTGTCTTCCTGGAGGGGTCCGCATTTCGGATTTAAACATCAATGTCCTTCTGTATGACGATGATCTGGTGGCACTTTCAGAATCACCAGAAAGCCTTCAACTGATGATTAATCGATTAGAGGAATATTGTCTTAAATGGAGTCTTGTCATCAATTCAGACAAATCAAAAGTCATGGTGTTTTTAAGATCGGGAAGAAGTCGGAACTCTTATAATTGGTCGTTTAATGGATCTAGATTAGAAGTAACCAATGAGTACAAGTATCTGGGAGTTAATCTTAACAGTACTCTTGACTTTAACAAACATCTTTCAGATAAATCAAATAGTGCACAAAGTCTGATCAATGTCTCATGGAGAAACGTATTCTTAAATGAACGCATCGAACTTTCAACAAAATATAAAATATTTGATGCTGTGATTAAGTCTACTCTGTGTTACGCTGCTCAGGTATGGGGTATTGACGAATACGAGGGTATTGAAAAATTCCAAAGGAATTTCATAAAAAAGCTGTTTAACCTACCTCTGAAAACGCCTATGCGCTATATCTTGAAACCGGTCTTCCTAAACTATTTACACTTACGCTAAAAGTACAGGCAGATTACTTCGTGAAGACTCTATCTTACCAAGATGCACGAGTTTCTAAAAAAATGGTACTATATGAATTAAGAAACGAGGATTGGTGGATGGCAAAATGGAAAAGATAAGGAAATACCTATGGCGAAATCCTCACCATGGAGCCAGGCAACTTTTCCATTCTCAAAGAGCAGCTATGCCGCATTATTCAACAACGTGAGAACTTTGTACACGATAGTTTTATAGCGAAAGCACGCGAATCTGAAAGTAGAATTCTATATTCACAACTTAACACCACTCTATTGCAAAATAACTATTTCAACGACTTGCTAAGCTTTAGAGAAATATCACTCATATTTAAAGTGAGATGTGAACTTCTAAGCCTAAACGGAAGCCCTTACAATGGAAGCTTTAACCAATTCTGTTTTTTATGCAATTTAAGATCCAAAGAAGACTGTTTCCACTTTGTCAGCATTTGTCCCATTTTCTCGTCACAACGCCTGTCATACTTCGGGAAGAGAACATTAACGGTGCAGGAAACTATCATCATCCTGAATGGGTTTGACTGGAAAACTCTTTACAAATTTTTGAAAGATACTTATAAATATAGGAAGTTATTAATAACCGAATTCATATAACTAGTTTCTACTATTTTATTAAATATTTAATTAAATTAACTATTTGATCGTAATGATAAAAATTGCTAACCGAGCTGACGGCAAAGCCATAGCTTTTAAATTCATTGTTTTTGTAAAACTATGCTAAAAAAAAGTAGAAATAAATGACTTACTTACTTACTTACTTACTTACTTATTACCACTTTGGTAACACTAATTATGCAACACTAAATAATCTAAATTGTATAAGTTTTATGAAGTTAATAAAGCAGTTTTATTCAATCATTCAATTATTCTCGATTTTTTATACATCACATAAAGTCGAACTCAAGTAGCGGCACTCGATGGCTACCGCAACCGATTCATAAAGGTTTTATTAAAAAACCAACAAGCATCCCAGATGCTGTAGGGACAGCAGGAGCTAATTCAAAAGATCTTATCAGAAGGTAAAAACGAGCGCTTTTTTACCGTGGATAGGCGCTAGTTTACAAAATTATGGGTCACCGATGCTAATAAGAAAAACTAGTCAGTCATTTTTTCTTACGAAATCGTTTTCATACTAGGTAGGTACTACTTTATTTAATAAAAAAAAAGAGGCTGGGTGCGACCCAAACTGATAACTTCCCATTTGTGATCTTGAAAACTTTATATGTATTTAGTTTTTTTCAAATAACCAAATTTTCTGCGAAACAAACTTAGCTGTTAAATTCAAGCAATCATTATTTTAAGATTGAAAAGCATTTTAATTATTTAAAGAGATTTACGAAATGCACATATATAACAGAGATTGTTGATGTATAAGTTGTTTCCACGTGACCCAGGAGGTAAACTTCCACGCGTTTAGTCGAATTTTCTTAGTTCTGTTTAAATTTTTGTTTAAAATGTCAGTTAAGTATAGTCAAATATATACCCGCTGTAAAAAATTTTATTATGTACAAAATTAAATACCTAATGGCAAAGCCAATATCATTGCTCGTTCTCAAGATATTCGAGTCGAAAAACCAATTTTACCAATTTTTAGTTTATTTTTTTTTTATATTTTTTGTCAAAAACCGTCAATTAGATATTTGTCAAAATTTAACCTTTCATAAAAATTGTACTATTTATAAAATAAAATATTTTAGAAGGCACAATCGTTGTTCGTTCCCAGGATATTAGAGCTGAAATACAATTGTAACTACTTTTCTTTAGAATTTTTAACAGTTTTTGATTTTTTGTTAAAAAACTGCCCATTCAGTATTTGTCGAAATTTTATCAGTTACTAACAATTATGTTATGTAGAAAATAAAACAAACAAAAAGTCAATATCGTTACCCGTTTTTGAGAAATTTGAGTTGAAAGACAATTTATACCAATTTTTTGTAGAATTTTTTGTAGTTTTTAATTTTTTGTAAAAAAACTGTCCATTGAATTTTTTTTTTAATTTTCACCATTAGTCAAAAACAACATTTTTCGTAAAATAAAATTAGTTTAATGTTAATATAGTTTTTCCATCTAAGGATATTCGAGTTATAAAATTTTTTTTTTAGTTTTTTTGATTTTAAAAAATAACTGTATATTGATTTTTTTCTCAAATTCGTATAAAATTTGTATGACGTTATAATGTGTCGAATAAAATTTATTTCAAGTCAATAGCATTATTTGTTCGTGGGATATTTGAGCCCAACCAAAATGTTCACTTCTTTTTTAAACTGCTATAGTAAAAAAACAACTGATTGAATATTAATAAACGCCCTTTCAGATTCTTTCGAAGTTATTATCTGTAAAACAAAATTTATTTCAAGTCGATATCTTTACTCGTTCTTGAGATATCGACGACGAAAAATGGTACCAGAACGTACGGACGTACGAACGTACGAACGTACGAACGTACGTACACACGCACACACAGACATCTCTCTAAAAATGATTGATATAGGCTCTAGGGACCTTGAAACGTCGAGAAATGTCAAAAATTTCAATTTGACAAATCGGACCGATTACAATAACTCCCTATGGGAAGTTAAAAAAATTAAAATTTGCAGTGAAAAATTATTTAACTGTTAATGCTAATGAAGCAACATTTACCACACAATATTCAACAAAAAGAATAGAAAAATATTTAATTTCATCAGGTATATATTATATAAAAGAAGTGTTTGTTACACTATTTGTAACTCTAGAACGGCTGAACCGATTTGGTTGACAATTGGGGGGAGGTAGCTTAGAACCAGGAGGCGCTATGTGAAGAGACTTCAGCTGACAACTTTAAAATATAGCTTCCCTGCTTTCCTTGACTCCACTGACGTGGATTTCGACACAAGGTCGAAATTACAACAATAAAGCGAAAAATGAGCTGCGACATGCGTCTGCGAATAATTCTTTAAAAGCTTTTCCTAAAGCAAATATCAACTTATTTTTATTTTAACTATTAAGTGAACAAATAAACATAGGTATATACAAATTTGAATGGAAAATATTGCGTATAATTATTTAAAATTACCAAAAAAAATACATTTCAATATATTCTATGCAACCAACAACTGCGACCTTCGAACTGTCAAGTGTGAATTCTAAGACGCAGCAATTCAATATTCACCTTTTTTGGGTGCCGGGACACAGGGACATACCAGGCAACTGTAAAGCTGATGAACTCGCCAAGAGTGGAACTAAAATACCTCTCTCAGCACACAGAGCTGACATAGGAATACCCATCGCTACATGCAAACTCATGCTAACGCAATATGTTAAAGAGAGTACAAACCTTAGGTGGAATGACATCACTACCTGTATGGCTACAAAATTAATGTGGCCAAAATTAGATAAGAAGAAAACCAGAGGTTTAATATCCTTAAACAGACTGCATATTAGCTCCATTGTAGGTGTCATTACTGGACACTGTCTTATAGGTAGACATGCAACGCGTCTTGGCGTGCATGCTAATGACTTCTGCAGAAGTTGCATGGATGAGGAGGAGGAGGAGGAGGAAACAATTCCACACCTTCTCTGTACATGCCCAGCTCTGTCCCATAGACGCAGACTCCAATTAGGAGAATTCTTTTATAACGATCCCAGTGATCTAGCAAATACTAAAATTAGTAGCATCGCACGCTTCGTAAAAAGCTCAAAATAGTTTAACGAGTAAAGGAGGATATCTTACTGATCCTTGTGGTATCACAATGGACCATTCTTACTGGTCTAAGTGGGTCAGTCCTGCTGACCGCCACTGTAACCTAACCTAACCTAACCTAGACCGATGTTTACAGAATTTACATTTTTATAATACCAAACAAAATTGAGTTAAAAAAATTGTCCACTAGGGTGGGGCTTATGTTGTCAATGTCGGAATTTCTTTCATGCCCGTGCCTAAAAATGTTAAGTGTTTAAGATCTATTAAGAACATTTTTTTATACGAAAAACAAATTATCTTTTAACTTTAATAGGTACCTACCTATTATGTAACTGGCGATTCCTAGTGTAACTCTATTTTCATTTTGTTTCTATCCTATAATCAAGAAATCAATAACTTAAACGTGAAATACCTCCTCGCTGGGTTCACCTTGTTGTGGTGAGGAGGCTTACGTTCAGGTCTGCAGCTGACCAGCTGTAGACCAAATTTCCCCTGGTCTGCAGCTGGTCAGCTGTAGACCTGGACAAACTAAGAAACCCAAAACCTATGACAACCATGACAGATACAACGAATACGAATAAAAAGCTAGCGGGGATATACGCTAAAAAGTCGGCAGTAGTCGCGACTGCCGGCGATGGCTTGGTTCCGAAAGGAAACAAGTCGCCAGCGACGGTACAAACAGAAAACACAGACAATAAGGACAAAACAAGGACTATGACAGACGAAGAAGAGGACTTACTCCTGAACCCTTTTGCCAACCTCGGGGTTGAAGATGGAACTAGCATCGGGACAGCCGACAGTGACGACATCATTGACTGCTGTTCCGTTGCCAGCTCCAATCTTTCCGGACTTTCAACTTCCTCCAGAAGGAGCAAAATCTCCAACTGCAGAAGAACAGTCCAACGACTTGGCAAAAGGGTTTGGGATGAACTTACGGACGCAGAACGGAACAGACTGCTGAGTGCGCATGCTTTCCTACAGAGGGAACTTCCTAAGAACAGTGGGCCACCTACCCATTTTTCGGAAGAGGTTGCCTCTGTGGAAAACACCAGCGTAAGGGAATTGATGGGACCACCCACTTCACGCGTTGTGAAAACCCTCACAAAAAAGGGGGCAATCTCATCCAATACCCCAGAAAATGACAAACAACGACAACCAGCTACCGGTATATCCGAAACACCTGCCAGATGTTGCACTGAGAGTCCATCTCCTGCGAGTCTAACAGTTGACAAGATATCATCGGGAGAGGTAAGTGCAGAGGTGGAACACAAGGGGAACATTCAGGGCCATAGCCCCAAATGCAATCCAAATGCCTCAACCTCTGCAATACCAGGTCAACAGGACTCAACCACCGACAGTGACAGGACAGACAGGATGGAAACGACAGTCGTGGAGAATCCAACCAAGCGTCGCAGAGCAAAACCTGCAATGCAACGCAAGGGGAAGAGACTCCTCGACGACAGACAAATATTACGACGACAAAGACGAAACGACGAGAGGACTGTCCGGTTCTTAGCCAAGAAGAATCCTGAAACCCTTACGGCGAAGGAAAGGCTAGCTCTGGACAGATCCAAACGTAGACTCACTACGCCACAAACGACTGACAAGACTGACAAGACAGTAATACCGGCTCCTAGGACTGCCACAGAAGGGGTTTCAATGGAGAGGCCAATGCCTCCCACTGACACACCAGCTGCGGGTACGTCAAAGCGAGCGAGGAAGGACTTAGACTCACCTACTAGTAGCTCGCCTATTAGTAAGAAAAGAAAAGCCAGACTCTCCAAGGTGCCTGTAGGTCGACAAGTTGCCATAGTAGACTATGGTAACCCCAACAGGAAACTGACGGAAGACCAATGGCAACTACTTGAACTTCGAATCCTTGAGGAGGTCAACGAGGCTATCGTCAAGAGTCGGCCACCGCCGCTCTTCGGGACCCTCAGTACCTTTCAAGGGTTCAAAATGCTGTCATGCGAGGATGACAAAACCCTTGCATGGCTGCAGGAATTTGTGGGTAAGGCTGATGCCCCCTGGCCTAACGCTGATCTTCGCCTCTTGGGGAAGGAAGAAATCGGCAAGCTGTCCAGGCCTAGAGCCAAACTCATAATGAGAGGACCGCTCATACCGAGAGATCGAGTCGAACGATATCTCCGGTCACTCAACACCGACCAGCTTAGTCAAGACTGGGAGGTGGCTGAGATGGGCGAAAAAACTGCACAGAAGTGGTAGTGATTCTGAATCACAAGTCAATACCACTTCTACGGAAAATCGACTTTAGGGTGCGCGTCGGTACAAACCGATGTAAACTCCGGCTGGTAGCTTCCAAGAAAAAGGTAATTGAGGGGGAGAAAATTTTCTAATAAATCATGAAAATAATACAAATAAATCTCCATCACAGTAAAGCCGCCAGTGCCAATCTAGTCTGCCTCATGGAGAGCAGACTAATAGACATTGCCCTAATTCAAGAACCCTGGACAGCAGGTGGCAGAATAAAGGGCCTACACTCAAAAGAACTCACGCTGTATAAAACCACAAGTGTAGGTATTAACAGTAGTTGTAGAGCATGTATTGTAGCTAGGAAACAGATTGATCTCTTCCTTCTATCCAGATACAGTAATTCAGACCAGACGACCGTCAAACTAGAACGAGCCGAACTCCACTTATCATAGCATCGTGCTATATGCCAGGTGATGCTACGACAGGACCACCGGCAGACATAACTAGGGAGCTAATCCAACGTGCCACACTGGGTAAATGGGACGTCGTTGTTGGCTGTGATGCCAACGCGCACCATTTACAGTGGGGAAGCACGGACATCAACGATAGGGGTGAGTTACTTTTTGAATTCTTTATAGAAAACAATATTTTAGTAGCTAATAGGGGTAAAGAACCCACCTTTGTCACCAAAAATAGTAAAGAAGTACTCGATGTTACTTTTTCAAGCAACTCGGATACTGTCCTAATAGACCAGTGGAGGGTATTAAAAGGTGAGTCTTTTTCTGACCATAAACTCATAGAGTTCATAATACCCGACACCCAGACCCTAGTAAACCTTTTAGGAATATAAGAAAAACCAACTGGGATATTTTTAATAGGATATTAGAGACCGAAATAGCAAAGTTGAACACTAATGCGATGTTAGAACCTGAGTTCATAGACGAGGCTAATGATAGCCTCACTGGAATTCTCGGCAGCGCATTAGAAAAAGGGTGCCCACTGAAACCCTGTGGGAAAAGTAAAAAGAAACCACCTTGGTGGACTAGTGAACTAAGCAATATTAGGAAAGAAACAAGGAGACTTTTCAATGTTGCCAAGCGCACTAGAACAGACAGCGATTGGGAAACTTATAAATCCAGTCAAAGAAACTTCAAAATTGAAACACAGAGAGCTAAACGCAGCTCCTGGAGAAATTTCTGCAGTCAAGTTGAATGCACAACTGAATCAGCAAGACTCAGAAAAATACTTGCAAAGGCACCAACTGTTCTAGGCACCCTTAAGGAACCGAATGGACGTTGGACCGAATCGTGCAGTGAAACACTAGAACTTCTAGTAAAAGCTCACTTTCCGGGTTGCACCTCAAATGGTTACAGGAACACACAAGTAACGCTCGCAACAGAAAACACAATACCTACTGATCTGATTACCGAAGAGAAAATCAAATGGGCTATAAACTCATTTTCACCGTACAAATCACCAGGGGTAGACGGTGTTTTCCCTCTGATGTTACAAAAATGTGCAGATCATATAATCCCACACCTAATTAACATATTCCTCAGCAGCCTAAAATGGGGATATGTTCCTAAGGCGTGGAGGGAAGTCAAAGTAGTCTTTATTCCAAAAGCTGGAAAGCCAAGTCATACAGGTGTTAAAGACTTCCGACCTATCAGTCTCACGTCTTTTCTCCTGAAAACTCTGGAAAGACTAATAGACATATTTATACGCAACACACAGAGCCCGGAAGTTCTATCTCCAGCCCAGCATGCATATACAAAAGGAAAAAGTGTGGAGACAGCACTACACAGTGTGGTCAGCACTATTGAGAAAACACTCAAAGATAAAGAATACACCCTGGCCGCTTTTCTGGACATTGAAGGTGCCTTCAATAATGTTCAAAACGAAGCCGTGGAAGAAGCTCTTGTTAATCTTAATGTGAACAACGTCATTATCAGATGGATAATGCACATGTTAAAGAATAGACATATCAATTCAGAGTTAAAAGGAGTTCAGATCAAAGTATCTACTTCAAGGGGTACCCCACAAGGGGGGTCCTTTCCCCGCTTCTCTGGATACTTGTCATGAATACAGTCCTAATGAGACTAAAGAATAGCGGTGTTAAAGCCATTGCTTATGCAGACGACCTAGCACTACTAGCGACAGGAAAATTCCCCTCTACTATAAGCGAGCAGATTGAAAATGCCCTATCAGTAGTGAGAAACTGGACCAGTAAATGCGGCTTAGCAGTAAACCCGCAGAAGACAGAATTGGTCCTTTTTACAAACAAAAGAAAATTACCACCTTTCAAGATTCCCTGTATTGAAGGGATCCAGCTCAAACTCTCCGATCATGCAAAATATCTTGGTGTGATCTTGGACAAGAAATTGAACTGGGGTCTTAATATAAAGGAAAGGGCTAACAAGGCCATGTTTTCATTCTACTCCTGCAACAGGATTTTTGGCAAAACCTGGGGCCTTAACCCAAAAATTATAAATTGGATGTACACGTCCATAGTCAGACCTGTACTAACATATGGTAACGTAGTCTGGTGGAATGCATTAGACAAAACTACCAACCTTAAAATCATGACCAAGGTACAAAGAATGGCATGTACTGGAATCACAGGGGCTATGAGGACCACACCCACAGCGGGTCTGGAAGCTATTCTCAATCTAAAACCCCTTGATCTCTTTGTACAAGAATCAGCGGCCAAAAGCGCACTTCGTCTTAGCCAAACTTCGAGTTGGAAATCAAGTGCCATAGGCCACGCACAGATTCTACAGAAATACACGGGCAAAAATGTAGACACTGACTACATAATACCCCGACTAGACTTTGACAAACCATTCACAACCTCCTTTCCTAGTAGGGATGAATGGCTAACCAACGAACCACTAACACACAAACCGACGGTTGCAGTTTACACTGACGGCTCCAAGATCGATACTGGTGTTGGTGCAGGTTTCGCTTCAGAGCCCTTGGACTGGCCAGCTCATTCAGACTACCAAATTACAGCAGTGTCTTCCAAGCTGAGGTCATGGCAGTGACAAGAGCTGCTGATCAAATATCAATGTTGGCAATACCACGAGCTGATATTACCTTTTTCATTGACAGTCAAGCGGCCATAAAAGCAATTTCTGCCACTATAGTAAAATCGAAGCTTGTAGCTTGCTGTCGCGAAGAACTTAAGGTTCTTAGTACGCAGCATAACTTAAGGCTCTGTTGGGTTCCTGGTCACACAGGTGTCCCAGGAAACGAAAGCGCTGATGAATTGGCAAGAATAGGATCAACGCGTGATCTTAGTCAAGCGGACCCAATTGTGCAGATCCCACCCTGCAACCTAATACAGGCAATCGAGAGTAAAAGTCTATCTATGACAAACAAAAGATGGAGCTCACTTGATACCTGTGTCACAACAAGAAAACTCTGGCCTAACTTCAGTAAACAAAGGACTGATAGTATTAACCGACTTAGCAAAAAATCTCTCTCCCTTCTCGTGAGCATTATCACAGGGCATAAGATGAAGCTTAGTATGGATGACTTATGCAGAGGATGCGGTGATGAGGATACACATGAGGATACTACTCATTTCCTGTGCCACTGCCCTGCGCTTTGCCATCTGAGAAACAGGTTCCTCGGGAAACACTTTTTCGATGACTTGGAAGAACTCTCCGCTCTTCCAAGTAAAACTCTGCTAGATTTCACTAAAGCCACAAAATGGCTTGAAAATTAAACAACTACAACCCTATGTACATACACCAACCAGCGGTCTATCTAATCCATCCACCAGACGTTGCATGGGGCCATCGCCCCTACGGGCCTGGAGGGGGATAGATCACCGATGTGTGGATAAACGAGGAAGACACGCCCAAGAAGCTAATCTTGGCATGTTAACCTCTCCTTATCTAGGTGTGACATAGTTAAAATGATAGACAAAACGATACAGACACGCCAACCTCCGGTGTATCAAGCCCATCCACCAGACGTTGAATGAGGCCACTGCCTCTACGGGTCTGGGGGAGGGTTTGGCACACACTGTGGGGTAAAGAAGGGGAACATGCCCAGGTAGCACTTCTTGGTACTTCTTGGTACTTTCCACAACAAGGCTGCGTCTCAGAATACTAAATTAACAAGACAACACCGACAAGACAACACAGAAACAAGTACATAACTTGCCGGTCTATCAAACCCATCCACTAGTCATCTGCATGAGGCCACTGCCTCTACGGGTCTGATGGAGGGCTGATCTACCCGGTAGGGCTGAGGAGGGAGACACGCCGAGGTAAAACTTCTTGGTGTGTTAACCTCTCTTCACCGAATGTATAACTCAGTGTACCGACAAGACAACACAGTACACCAATACCACTGGTCTACCTCTACCGTCCACCAGACGCTGCATGGGGCCAAAGCCCCTACGGGCCTGGAGAAGGTAGTGATATACCATGTGAGGAAAGAACGGAAGAAGCCCACGATCAACATCCTGACGCTTCTGACTCTCCTCAACCAGGTGAGCCTGTAAATCTTTGACTAAACCATACACCAACCACCGGTCTTATCCAACCCATCCACCAGACGATGAATGAGGCCACTGCCTCTACGGGCCTGGGGGAGGGACGATCTAACCTGGAAAGGGTAAGGAAGAGGAACAAACCCAAGTATAATATTGACGTGTAAACCTCTCCTAACCATGGTGATCTTACGACGACAGAAACCTAGATTTAACTGAATTTTCGATCTTTCGAGCTATAGCTCGCTGGAACCAATGAATGTACTCTTTCATATTACTTTGCCGTAGGTTATTCAACTAGGGGTATCACAATGGATCTATATTGATCTAAGTGTGACGGAGATAAGACCATCCGTCAGCCCACCTATGTACCTAACCTAAACGTGAAATATTCTCTCTACCTTCTTTCACTTTTGCAGCATACCGGCTCGTTAACAGATCGTTTTCCTCTCTTCTCTTTTTAATATACCTACCTACTTAATGTTCAATAAAATTAAATTTTTTTTTACATTAATATTTTTCTTGATTTCAATTAAGTACTTATTTTCTATTTTTTTTTTCTATCGAGCTATCGAACATTAAGGATAATAAATAAAAATCTGTGCAAAATTTCATTGAAATATATTAACGTTAACACGTGCCGCTGAGCACTTGAAATTTCCCATTCAAGATGTAGGTAGGTACCTACCTATACCTATAGAGTTTTTTCTTAGTTTAACTAAAAAAAAATCGTGAGGGCGTAATAGTTAATGGACAAAACTTAAGTTAGCACAGGCCTTAAGTATAATGTAAGTGAGGTACCTACCTACCTCTGTAATATAAAAAAATATTTTCATATTTCATTAAAAAAATTACCCAGTTAAAAACAACAATAAATACCTATGATTTATCTTTCACTTTTTGATCATTTGAAGCTTTTGTGTACAAAAATAAATTAAATTAAAGGTGTTAACGGTATATTTTGCAATTTTTTATTTTTTTAAATTACTTAATAAGAAACGAAAACAAAATGGAATATTGTTTAATGCATAAAAGAAAGAAATTTAAAGCATAGTTCAATATCAAACTTACATTTTTAGATTGAATGCTTTTGTTTACCTAGGACCTATACCTACATAGGTTACCTACCTGGAATTTTAGTATAGACTTTTTTATCAGTCCGGAATCCATAAAATTTTTCGGAGAAGATTTGAAATTAATTGTCAATTCTTCGATAAAGACCCGTCTATTTAGAATTTAGATGAAGACTATCTACCAACACGGTGTAAAATAAAAATTGTCAATGCGATGAAAGACTTATTAAATTAATTTCAGAATACCTACATAGGTATAATCAAACTTTAAGTGCAGATGAAGAGCAAAAACAATATACTTAGGTATTTATCTATTTTAATCAAATTTTCGACGAATATAAAAAATAGGTGCAGGTATGTAGGTAAACATTAATAAACATTCAACATATACAATATATATATTTATATTTTAGTACCTATAAACAAATAGGTATTTGAAACGAAGACTTTTTGATTTTAAATGTTTTACAAACTTTGAATTTATCTTAATTGTGGTCGACCCCTTTTATCCCCGCCTAGCTTAGCTATAAGGTCCAGCAGCCTTAGTTTGCAACCCCAGCGACCCCATTTTTTTATTTGTTTCAAAAGCCATCACCATTCTCACTCCATATGCTTTCACGGATGCTCTTCCTTTCTCTCACGTAACAAATGTGTTATCAAAATAATTGACGTTTTTTTCTCTATTTCTACTTGTTGGCCAATGGGTAAATTAAATAATTAAATCGTTTAAAGATGCCTACCTATATCTAACGGAAATTAATCGAACCCTACCTAAAAACACAAATTCGGTCAAGAGTGCATCCTCTTTCAGCTTTCATTAGCCTTTTATTGTTAGGGAGTGTACTACTTCAACTAAAGTCAAATATGCATGCATAAATACACATCCACTTCCTTATTTCAATTTGGCAAGAATCATTTGGTCAGAAAGAGATAAAAAATCATGCCTAAGTCGTTCGCGTTTTGTTTCCATCTTCAAACTTGTTTCTTTGCCAGTGGTACCGTCTATAAAACATTTCTGTACTAAAATACAGTATGAAGTTGCTACTTTTTAATACGGAAACAATTACAAAAAAGACCTCATTGTTTGGTTCGAATACAACATCTCGGTTAAAAATATATGCAAATAAGAAAAAAAAAATAATTGTTCAGGGCCGGAGCGACACTGGTGGTGTGTTTTCAAAATTAAAATAGTTTTTTTTTGGTCGAATCTATATGATTGAGGTCAATAATTAATGAGGAAATTTCATGAAAAAAAAATCCAAAACGATCAAAAGTTTCATAGCTACTTAAAAGCTAATGCAATTTAAAATCAATCTGATTCTTTTCAGTAAAAATTCAAAAGTTGATGAAAATTTGCAGAATTAAAAAAAAATTACCACCTATTTACTGTCCTAACCTAACCCTCCTCTAAAATGTTGAGAAACAATGTTTTAGGATCGAATAAATAGGTAGGTTATTAAAAAAAAGAAAAAAATTGTGGTAGTAGGTATAATTAGCTCACATATTCTAGAAAAATTTAAGAACAATTACAATGTAAATGTGAATACCTATAAATCCAGCAGGAAAAACGATAAAAGATAATTTTGAATATATTTTTTTAAGACTTTATTTCTTATCATTTTGTTCAGCCCAGGTTTTGACTCAAAACTTTGTAGGTACCTACCTATACATTATTAACTAATTTGAATAAAATATCTTTTATTGAGTTGCAAATAAATAACCACTTATTTTTATAAGTACATAAAACAAAGATGCACATGTAGGTAGATGTACATAGGTGCTATAAGGTTCTTAAAGTGATCTAAAAAAATGAAAACGAATTTATTTTATTTCCAAGAATGAACGAAAATTTTTTTAAATGTCGATTTGGTCTACACTTATCTTTAATTGTATATTTTGTTTTTAGAAAACATAACCTTGGTTTACGAATGTTGTGAATTTTTTCAAAGAGCTTTCATAAATCTAGTTGTAAATTTTTGTTCATCTTTTATTATTTCTATGCACGACTTTTTATATTTTAATAATCTACTGTTTCAATTACCTAATATTAAATTTACTTAGCTTTGTTGAAAATGCAATTTTTTTAAATAATTTTTTCTATTTCTAGTTTTTCTGTTTAGTATTTTTTTGAAGTTTTGTTTTGAAACATTCTGTTGTCATTCTGTTGTTGGTATTTCTACCACTTTACATCCTTGCTGCCAATCTCTTACTTTAAATGAATTTCTGAAATAGATAGTAAAGTAGATTTTTAATTTGCACTCTTATATGCATTGAAATAAAAAAAAACTACCCACATTTCCTATCTGAATTACCTGTTGTTTGTTTATTGACCACAAACGTAATATCTACCTAATCGTTCAATTGAAACCGAAGCTTTTAGTACTTACTTTAAATAAAATTAATTAAATTTACCTAGTTAAAATATAACCAGTATCGAATAATTTTAGGAATAAAATACCTACAAATAAATCCTAAAAAAAACTAAAAGTATTTTCCTACCCCAATTCTTGACTTAAAAAAGAAGCGCCACGTATAACCCCCATTAACATACGCTGGCATCTGTGATGCTACTGAATACTGAAATAAAAAATCATAAGCATTTCATAATAGCAAACAAATGAGGAGGTTCCTAATTTCCTACCAAAAAATATGTTTGAAAAGAAGCCATTATCATACCCCATGATGAAATTTTGGTTAAAATCGGTCCATGTCCAGTTGTCCCTATGTTGAGTTATACCCTGTGTCGGGTTGAGTTGTTATGAGTTGGCTTGTGACCAGTTGCGAGATGATGGCTTGGGTATGATGGGCTGGCGTGACACCCAATAAGCACCATCCTCTTTTGCCGAATAAGCAATAAATTTGCGGTATTTCAACTACATGCTTTGAAATTTTTAATTTTTGTAATTTGATTTCGAAAATCGAAAGCCTCTAGAGGAACCCAAACATTTTCAACAACATAAAGCATTTCAGATGGTACCTATTCTTTTTTTCGAGAGATTTTCTTCTACAAAAAGAGCAATATCGCTTGACGAGATGCTAAACAAATTCGGAGCAGAAATTGCCTCACAGAACAGAGACTTTCCTGTACAGTCTGCAAGATTTTTATTTAAATAAAATAGCTATTGTTTAAAATGACCTATGATTTCGACTACATAAAATATCAAACAAAACAGTTTTTATTCCTCATAAAATAAGATAAGTTTTTCCTACTGCAGGTTTGAATCAATGAAGATATACAGTACTTACAGCTTTTTGCCTTTTATTTTTTTCTGTCTTTTTAAAATAATCGAGTGAATTTCGCTTCATTTTCTTAACCACTAAAAAGCACACTCTTCTTAAAAAAGTTTCCATCGATAGACAAAAAAGCTACTCTACGATTATTAACGGTTGATCCGAAATGTCAATTTTTGTTTTTTGAACGATTAAACATATCGAGTAAGTGAGTACTGAACGATTTCTTATTCGTTTAGTAAAATTATTGTTTTGTTTTAAATATTTGTGGTTCATTTTTCATTAATTTTGAGATCTATGTAGGTATGTTTATTTATAACAAAATAATAAACAATATTGTTTGTTTTGATCTCGTGAATTGTGTGTTTTCTTAGCACCTGTTCCAAATATAATAATGTAAAAATTATCGATTTTCTTCAATTTTGACAAATAAGTTTCTTTTAATTTTTGTTTTTTTCATTTTTTAAGAAAATATAAAATATGAAATATACATATATGGTATAAATTTAAACCCCCCCCCCCCCTTGTTGAAATCCTGGATCCGCCACTGCCATGACCAAAATATTCTCGTATATGACTAAACCAAGGATAGTAACTTTAGATAATGAAAACCTTTGTAGCAGAGACATTAAAAATCTTTTTGTCTAATAACAACATAGAAGTAGGTACATTACAGTACAACAGACATACCGGTAATTCGGATATAGAGAGATTTCATAGCACCTTAAACGAAAACCTCAGAATTTTAACTCAAGTAGAAAAAACAGATGATCCTTTCCCATTAGTAGATCAAGTTATAAAATCTCTTTCAATACGACAATTTACTTAACCACGAAGGAAAAACCCATCGACATTCATTTAAATAAATTAAATAACGAAATCATCTACAAACAAATAGAAAAAACGAAAGAAAAAGTATTGAATAAAATAAACGAAAATGGAAAAGATGCAGAGATAAATGAAGAATTTATTAAAACAACTTCACAAGATAGGATACAAAATAAAAGTACCCCTAAATATAAAAAAGCAAAAGTAATTAATAAATCTAACAAAAAATATACGATAGAAGAAGGGAACCCTTTTAAAAAACAAGCTAATCGTATACTCCATAAAGATCAGTTTTATAAAGAAAAAAAATTCAAGAATGAAACTATTGATTTCAGATCTAATTAAACAACAATTTCTCAAACCAATCATCTATGGGAACAACAAATGAAGACACTAATTAAAATAATAATTCTTACAACTTTTATTACAACAATAAAAACACAAAAATTACAAATAACAAACTTAAACCACGGTAATGGTTTTATAATACTACAATTAGGAGGACAGAATTTTATAGAAAATTATACCAAAATTATACATGTAATGAACCTCACAAAATATGAACAAAATATAAAATTACTAGCAGACCCGGCCACGCGTTGCTGTGGCTGAGTAATTAAGGAAGGACTTAATAGACAAAATTGAACACTAATTTACATAACATCTTTAATTTTATTTTATTAATAAATACTATGATTAACATAAATTAAATTAAATCACAAAATTAAATCACAGTTAAAGTTTACTGAAGTGCCAATCGATGAACAATATTTTTGGTCAACCTGTCTTTTGTCAACACAAATAAACTCGATGGTCTCCCTACACGTGAACAGGCCACGTATAATTGCCCATGAGAGAAACATGGATTATCTAAGTCTAAGCCACAAATAGACATTGTTTGTCCTTGTTGTATATAAAAACTATAGTACTACATGGCGAGTTTTTTTTAGGGTTGCAAAGGTCCTGGTGGTGGCGCTGCTGTCAGCTCTTTTTTTAGGTGTAGACTTTTTGTAGGGGAATTTTTCGAACGACGGCAATTGGGAGTAGGAGCGAGAAGAGAATACTACTTTTTTTGGCTGGGGGAATGTAAAATTAAAACAAAATGTCAAAAAGAAAGAAAAACTGTTCATTTTTTGGTGGCATTTGGGGGTGGATATTTTTGTTTTCAATTTTGGTGTAAAGTTTTTCAATTTCAGTATTGACAATTAAATTGATTTTTGTAACTTATTATTGGAGCTGGTTAGGTTGTTAGGTAGATTGTCTGTAAGTGAGAACCCCATTATCATTAGATACAATGAAAATAATAAAATACAAATTTCAATATAAATAGCTTTCCTGAAATCTTGCAAAAAAAAAACTATACAAAGCATTTCACCACGTGTTGTTGAAAAATGTTGTTGAAAAAGAAATTTCGAATTACAACGTGGCGCCATCTATGAGAAGTTCACAATAGATGGTCCGACAGTTTTCTGTAAAAAATCTGATTTAAGGCGCCATCTGTTTGAGACTTATGAAACTTACGATTAATAACAAACATCAACATTGACAATCAGTTTATTGTTAATTATAAATTATTAAGACCATTAATCGAAATATAAACTATCCTATATCTCAAGTTAGACCAAATTACACATAAAATGCCAACTTTCATCGAAATCGGTTGACTTGGTGAAGAGTTCACTGGGAACATACATATGACACTGGATTTTTATATATTAAGATTAGAAGATAGCGTTAGAGAACTTCCAGTACTAGATAATGATATTAACAATTTTTCAGAACATAATCAAGAAATTATAAATATGATGATTCACTGTAGGAAAAAATTTGAAACTATAATTCCCCATCAAAGACAGAAAAGAGGACTAATAAATATAATAGGTTCAGAAATGAAATTCCTATACGAAACAATGGACGACGACGATCGTCTAGAAATCGAAAAACAAATTAAAGTCATTGAAACAAATACCCATCACACAATTACAAACATAAATCAACAAATAAAAATTAACGACCATTTCAACAATCAAATTAGAACCTTTACAGAAACATTTAATTTCAAAACCAAACAGATATCTGAAACCATTAAGAATTTTAACAAAGCTCACGAAGACCTAGAAAGAAACTTTCATAAATTTAAACTCGAAATGGAAATGAAAGAAAATATTAGATACATTTTAAACGATATTGAAAAAATTAAGGAAATTATATTAACCTCAAAATTAGGAGTCCTAAGTAGAGATATATTAACGGAAAAAGAAATAATTGAAAACAACATCAAGTTAGTAACCCTTGAAAAGATAAAATTTAATCTTTCTCTTTATAATAAAAATATAATTTTTGTCATAGAAATTTCAAACTTTTCAGATGAAGTTAATGAACAAATATAGGTATATATGTTCAACCAATACCAAACGTTGATAAAAACTTTCAACTAAAAATAAATCAAAACTTGTATTTAACAAAAGGAAAAGAAATTTATAATAATACATACCTACCTCAAGAAATATTTGAAATCAATAAATGATAATTGTATAGAACATATTTATGAAAACAAAATGAAATGTAATCTAGTTGAATATAATAATGAAGTTGTATTAGAAATAGGAAACAATAATATTGTAATTATTAATTCTAAGTTTGAAAAAGTTAATCACAAATGTAATAGTCAAGAAATAACAATCCAAGGAAATTATCTGATATCTTTAGAAAATTGTCACGTAAATATTAAAAATAAAATCTATAAAAGAAAGGAGTATACAAATGAAATACTGCTACCAAATACTATATTAAATATTAATTATACAAAAATAAATGACATAACTTTTGAAAAAATCCATTTCCAAAATATAGAAAACATAAAAGAAATTAAAGAATTCAAACTAGCTCATAAAGAAACAAAAACAACTTTATACCTAATAATTGCAATAATAATTTTATTGATCATTATTTACATAATTTTGAAATACAAAAAGAATAAAACTAAAATAAATGTAAATCTTCCAAGTGTCGCTTTCCGTCCCATAGAAGAATCTTTGGGGGGAGGAATTATAACAGAGACTGCTTGTGCGCCCCCACAAGATAATTTAGACTTCAAATTCAATCGCATATAATGCGATCAAATTGTAAACAATGATAAAGAGATATTAAATTTGAATTCAATCATACGATCGAATTACAAACTGTGAATAAAGACAAAGAACTGTAAAATGTCGAATAGACATTAATTAATTATAAAAGGGTTTGTCTGATGAAGAAAACTCTTAGTTTTAAGACAACCTCGTATAGCCGAAGATTTCCCCCGACCAACGGTAAGGGATCTGACGCTTAATAAAAAACATTTTTAAAAAGTAAAAAAAAAGATATTTTTATTTAACCCTGTTCGAAAGAACAGGAAGAGTGATTTTTTTTGCAGATTGTTTTATACTCAAATATAAATTACATATGTAAATGAGCAATTATTATTTAAGTTATGTCATTGGTATTTATATTATTTATATACATATTATTATTATGTTTTATATTTATTTTGAGAGAGAGAGAGAGTGTACAACAAAGTCAAAAGTTTCAGTTCTAAAGTTTTTTATTCATTTAATTAATAAAAAGTTAACATTAATTATTAAACTACCTATTTCTAAAGTTCTTCTTAAGTATCGTACCAACACAAATAAAGTGAAAAATCCAGAATTTTGCTATCCAAGGTAGGAGAATTTACTTATTAAAGGTCTGTACCTGCCATCTGAAACTGCAACTGCGTTTTCCATCGCTTTATGGCACCTTTACCCAAAATAAAATTGCCAGAAGTATCCCCGGATAACACCCCAAGAAAAAAATCTGTGTACGGAAACATTTCAAAAATGGCATCAACAACATTACAACACAACGATATAAAATCTATTGTCGATGGTTGTCTCAATGTTCACCTGAAAAATATTTCAACAAAAGATGATGTCGCGGCCATATTAACCGATATACAGCTACTACTGTCCCAAAACGCTCAACTCTCAGAGCGCTTGTCCTTTGTTGAAAATTATTGTGAAACACTCGAAAGGCAACTTGAAATACAGTCGAGAAAAAGCAACGAAAGATCTGTTGTGATGCATTTTCCATCAGATAAAAAGGCAAACAAGGTCAAATTTGCTAAACAAACTTGTTTAAACCTTCTTGATCTAAGCGAAAATGCTGACTTAGCTTTGGATAACACACAAGAATTTAACAATCGCCACAATAATAAAACAACGATGGTGTTGAATTTTAAAAGCACATACACTGCAAACAAAATTATTGAAGCCGCGCCTAAACTAAAGAACACTGATATCTTTGTGCACAGAGAACAGTCTTTATTGTACCGCAAAAAAAGGAGATCACTTAACGAAATCAAACGTAAACTTATGCAAATAAATTCGAGAACAAAAATTTATATTAAGGGATCTAAATTGCAAATTGACAAGTTTTCGCTTTTCTATGACTCTTTACGTGGATTACAAATCAAAACAAACGAGGAACAGTCATTTATCAAAACAACATTTGGAGAAGATGCAATGTGCCTTTTTGACAATCCTAACTTCTTATCAAGAGCAGAGCCACCTGTCAATCAACTTACGCGAGTTAAAGAAAAGAGTTCTAGATTTTCAATTAATAAAATACAAAACAGTTTCTTTTTTTAAACGACTTTATTCTTCGACTCTTTTAAATTTATATTTTTAAGTTGTTCAATCAGATAAATATATTTGATATTTGGTATTAATATTATTATGCTGATTGAACAATTTAATATAGGTATTATTTTACAATTCATTATTCTGCAGTTTGACAATACTCGTATTACATTTAAAATATGAACTGATGAATCAAAGGTTAACGCACCAATCAATGGTGATCAAGGTTACCATACAAATATGTAACTTCTCCCCCCTTAGTTTTAAGATTCTCCTGAATCGTTGGAGTTTCTATAATTTTTACATTTGGTTGGGGCTTAGTAACATTATTTATCTTAATTTTTAATTTACGGTTTGTCTGGTTTAAGAAATATATTACAATAAATATAATTACAATTATTAAAATCATTGTTATGTTACTGATTTGACTTATAGTTCTATGAAATGTTAATTCCTCAATTTTTTGTAGGTTTTCAATTTGTTGTATTTTTAAAATTTCTGCAAACTTTAATTTGTCTGTTACATTTAAATTTTTGTCTTCTTCATAGTGAAATTTTTGAATAAATTCTAGTTGATAGTTAAAAATAGTTTCGTTTAATATATTTATTGAACAATTATTAATATTTAATATAAAATTTCTGGTTAAAATTAATTTTCTGTCATCACAATGATTAATAACATCTTCTTTTTCTAAATTTTTACATATTAAAGTATCGTCAATTTTTAATATTTTATCTTTTGTTATACATGAATTACTTATATTTAAATCTTTCAAATAAATATTTTTAGAATTGTACTCACATTGAACATTTTTTATTTCTATAAATCGTAAATTTTCCATATCTATTTCTTTTTTTTTTCATTATTTGGTATGGGCATTATCATTCTTAGCTGAGTCAAAATATAGTCTTTTGGTAGTTTCACAGCTATTATGATTCTATCTTGGTCGAGTTTTATGAGTCCTATAGTATGTTTCGTTTTTATGTCGTAAATGTTTATAATTTCTAATGTAGCCTTCATTGCGTTTTTCATTATAATTTTCCCTAGAAATATTTCTCTTTTTTATTATTTTGTCCTTTTTAGCTTCTATTTTGTTTCTTAAACTTGTCTGATTCGCTGAATTTACAGTTTCTGATGTTTCGTTTATTTCCTTTGGGATCCTACTTAAGAAATCTGCTATTTTATTTTCTTTGCCTTTTATATACTCAATGTCAAACTCAAATTCTTGTAACTTAAGAAGTCCTCTTTGAACTCTTTGACTAAATTCCTTTCCATTATATTTTTTAGTTAAATATTTTACAGGCATATGATCAGTGATTATTTTAAATTTCTGCCCCCAAAGATACGGTCTAAAATATGTGGTGGCCCATACTATTGCTAAAAATTCTTTATCTGTTGTGGAATAATCTTTTTCATGGTCGTTTAATGTTCGGGAAGCATAACATACTGGTTGCCCTTCTTGAGTTAGAACAGCTCCTAATGCAAAATTACTAGCATCAGTGAATAGAGAAAATTGTTTGTTAAAATCTGGAAATTTGAGTATTGGATGTTTAGTTAGATTGTCTTTTAATCTTTCAAAAGCTTGAATGTATTCGGGGTCTTTACAATTAATTTTCATGTTCTTTTTTAGATATTTAACCATTGGGTAAGCTATTTTAGAGTACTCAGCAATAAATTTTCTATAATATCCAGTGCTACCTAAAAATCCTTGTAATTGTTTGGTTGTCTGAGGCAATGAATATTTCTTGATTACTTCTATTTTATTTGGGTTAGGTTTCATTCCCTCTGAAGTTAGTATATGACCTAAGTATTCTGTATTTTTCTTAAGAAAAGAGCATTTACTTAATTGAATTTTAAGATTATAGTCCGCTAATTTTTTAAAAATTTTGTCTAATGAGGTTATGTGCTCTTCTAATGAAGTCGAGAAAATAAGTATGTCATCAAGATAAACTGTGCAAATTTTTCCTATGTACTCTCTAAGAATTTCATTCATTAGACGTTGAAATGTCGCTGGGGCATTTTTTAGCCCAAAGGGCATTCTCGTATATTCATATAGACCGTTTGGTGTAACAAATGCAGTCTTATTGATATACATAAGGATGCACCTTTATTTGATGATATCCCTTGGCTAAATCAAGGGTCGAGAAGTACTGAGACCTTCCCAACTTTATCGAGAATACTTTCGATATTTGGTAATGGGTATTTATCATCCACAGTTATATCGTTGAGAGCTCGATAGTCAACACATACTCTATACTTAACTTTTCCTTCGCTATCAGGTTTTTTGGCGACTACTACAATTGGTGAAGCATATCGACTGTTTGATTTGCATATTATGCCCTGCCTTTCCATATCATTAATTTGGATTCTAACCTCTTCTTCATGTTTTTGAGGCAGACGGTACATTTATTTGTTGATCTGTAGATAGTTTTATCTCATGAAAAATACTTTCACAATTCGTGAGCTGATCACCATCTCTATATAAGAGATTTTTGTATTTTTCTAGCAAATCTTCTATTTTTTGTTTCTCAAAAATTTTTAAATCGCTTAACTTTACTTCACTATTACCCTCTAACTCATAACATTCTATAAATGGTTGTGTTTCTAATACAATTGGAAGTATAGTTTTATTTTGTAGAAGAACTTCATTTTTTATAAAGTTTATGCTTTCCACCATGTTACTTATTACATCCATTCCTAGCAAGAGACTATATGCTTTATCTCCTAACGACTTTCCATACGCTCGAACAAAAACATTTGATGGATAACCAAATTCTAAAGGTACTGGCAACTGATACATTTTTAATGTTTCCTTACTTTCGTTGTTGACGGTAGACAATTTTACAGTCACCTCTTCGAGTATATTATATGCGCTACAGTCTATTTTACTAGTATTTATTAAGCTCATTGTGGACCCTGTGTCCAATAAGCATATACATATGATTTATATTTGAGTAAAAGAATAACCATAAAAAAAACACTCCTCCTGTTCTTTCGAACAGGGTAAAAATAAAAAATATCCGTTTTTTTAATTTAAATATGTTTCTTTATTAAGCGTCAGATCCCTTACCGTTGGTCGGGGGAAATCTTCGGCTGTACGTGGCTGTCTTAAAACTAAGAGTTTCCTTTATCAGACAAACTCTTTTATAATACATTAATGTCTATTCGACAGTTTTACAATTCTTTGTCTTTCATTCTTTGTTTGTAATTCGATCGTATTATTTGCGATTGAATTTGAAGTTTAATGTTTACGCGACAGATTTACAATTCTTTGACTCTTTATCATTGTTTATAATTCGATCGTATTATATGCGATTGAATTTAAAGTCTAAATTATTTTGTGGGGGCGCACAAGCAATCTCTGATATAATTCCTCCCCCCAAAGATTCTTCTATGGGTCGGAAAGCGACACTTGGAAGATTTACATTTATTTTAGTTTTGTTCTTTTTGTATTTCAAAATTATGTAAATAATGATCAATAAAATTATTATTGCAATTATTAGGTATAAAGTTGTTTTTGTTTCTTTATGAGCTAGTTTTAATTCTTTAATTTCTTTTATGTTTTCTATATTTTGGAAATGGATTTTTTCAAAAGTTATGTCATTTATTTTTGTATAATTAATATTTAATATAGTATTTGGTAGCAGTATTTCATTTGTATACTCTTTTCTTTTATAGATTTTATTTTTAATTTGTACGTAACAATTTTCTAAAGATATCAGATAATTTCCTTGGATTGTTATTTCTTGACTATTACAGTTGTGATTAATTTTTTCAATCTTAGAATTAATAATTACAATATTATTGTTTCCTATTTCTAATACAACTTCATTATTATTTTCAACTAGATTACATTTCATTTTGTTTTCATAAATATGTTCTATACAATTATCATTTATTGATTTTAAATATTTCTTAAGGTGTGTATTATTATAAATTTCTTTTCCTTTTGTTAAATACAAGTTTTGATTTATTTTTAGTTGAAAGTTTTTATCAACGTTTGGTATTGGTTGAACATATATTTGTTCATAAACTTCATTTGAAAAGTTTGGAATTTCTATGACAAAAATTATATTTTTATTATAAAGAGCAAGATTTAATTTTATCTTTTCAAGGGTTTCTAACTTGATGTTGTTTTCAATTATTTCTTTTTCCGTTAATATATCTCTACTTAGGACTCCTAATTTTGAGGTTAATATAATTTCTTTTATTTTTTCTATATCGTTCAAAATGTATCTAATATTTTCTTTCATTTCCATTTCGAGTTTAAATTTATGAAAGTTTCTTTCTAGGTCTTCGTGAGCTTTGTTAAAATTCTTAATGGTTTCAGAAATCTGTTTGGTTTTGAAATTAAATGTTTCTGTAAAGGTTCTAATTTGATTGTTGAAATGGTCGTTAATTTTTATTTGTTGATTTAAGTTTGTAATTGTGTGGTGGGTATTTGTTTCAATGACTTGAATTTGTTTTTCAATTTCTAGAAGATCGTCGTCGTCCATTGTTCCGTATAGGAATTTCATTCCTGAACCTATTATATTTATTAGTCCTCTTTTCTGTCTTTGATGGGGAACTATAGTTTCAAATTCTTTCCTACAGTGAATCATCATATTTATGATTTCCTGATTATGTTCTGAAAAATTGTTAATATCATTATCTAGTACTGGAAGTTCTCTAACGCTATCTTCTAATAATTTTATATTTTGTTCATAATTTGTTAGGTTTATTACATGTAGAATTTTGGTATAATTTTCTATAATATTCTGTTCTCCTAATTGTAATATTATAAAACCATTACCGTGGTTTAAGTTTGTTATTTGTAATTTTTGTGTTTTTATTGTTGTAATAAAAGTTGTGAGAATTATTATTTTAATTAGTGTCTTCATTTGTTGTTCCCATAGTTGCTTGGTTTGAGAAATCCGTTTCGGTTGTTGAATTAGATCTGAAATCAATAGTTTCATTCTTGAATTTTTTTTCTTTATGAAACTGATCTTTATGGAGTATACGATTAGCTTGTTTTTTAAAAGGGTTCCCTTCTTTTATAGTATATTTTTTGTTACATTTATTAATTACTTTTGCTTTTTTATATTTAGGGGTAATTTTATTTTTTATCCTATCTTGTGAAGTTGTTTTAATAAATTCTTCATTTATCTCTGCATCTTTTCTATTTTCGTTTATTTTATTTAATACTTTTTCTTTCGTTTTTTCTATTTGTTTGTAGGTGATTTCGTTATTTAATTTATTTAAATGAACGTCGATGGGTTTTTCCTTCGTGGTTAGGTGAATTGTCGTATTATAGATTGAAAGAGTTTTTATAACTTGATCTACTAATGGGAAAGGATCATCTGTTTTTTCTACTTGAGTTAAAATTCTGAGGTTTTCGTTTAAGGTGCTATGAAATCTTTCTATATCCGAATTACCGGTATGTCTGTTAGCTGTACTGTAATGCACTTCTATGTTGTTATTAGACAAAAAGTTTTTTAATGTCACTGCTACAAAGGCGTTTTCATTATCTAAAGTTACTATCCTTGGTTTAGTCATATACGAGAATATTTTAGTCATGGCATTAATAATATCAATGTAGGTTTTATTTTTGATTCGTTCAACTGCTACATATTTCGAAAATTTATCAATACACGTAAGGTATTTTCTATTCTTATCTCGATACCATATATCTAGGTGGTAGTGTTCATGTGGACTTTTGGGTGTTTCCGTTTTTTCATAAGGTAATTTTACTGGATGTCTTTCTATTTTCGTCATACAAAAGTTACATTGGTTTATTATTTTATTAATTAGTTCTTTAAAATTTGGGATATAATATTCTCTGATAAGTTCTAGATAGAGTTTATCAATTCCTATATGATTAAAGTTTTTATGTGTTTTAAGTATAGTTTCATACGCGTCTTTTATATTTACATAAGTCTTTTAATAACTTTGTACTCCTAAATAATATATTCTTTTTCATTTTATTTTCTTGGATCCATACTTTCTGAAATTCATTAAATTGTTCATCGTTTTCAATGTATATAGCATTTGTGATATTTGTGTCAACTTCACTTATTATTTGTAAATATAATTCTTCTTTTGGGTTTGAGCATTTGAATGTTATTCGTCTTTTACCAATATGGGGAAATAAAATTGTTTGATCTCCATTTACGTTGGAATCAAGAACAATTTGTCTCTTGAAATAATTGAGAGGTTTTTTCGCTAATTGGTATAAAAAGAGAATTATCTTCCTCTGCACTGTGATTGGTTCTTAAATCTTCTTCTTCTAATATATTTACTTTTGGTTCACTTATTTTGATTCTAGAAAGGGCATCTGCCACTTTATTTTCTTTGCCCTGAATGTATTCTATTTTGAAGTCGTATTCTTCAAGTTTAATTTTCCAACGTTGTAGCTTGGAATTGGGTTCTTTTAAAGTACTAAGCCATACTAATGGCCTGTGGTCGGTTTTAATTACGAATTTTCTTCCGTACAAATAGTGTCGGAACTGGGTTGTTGCCCAGACAATAGCTAAAAGTTCTTTCTCAATTGTGGAGTAGCGTTGTTCATGTATATTTAATGTTCTTGATGCAAAACATAACGGTCCATGTGTTTGGCTCAGAACCGCACCTATGGCAAAATTTGATGCATCAGTAGTCAAGATAAAATCTTTTGAAAAGTCAGGGTGTCTATTTATAATGTTGTCGGTCATCATAGTTTTTAATTTTAAAAATGCGTTCTTGTAATTTTCCTCGTTTATATTTATTTTAGCATTTTTCTTTAAACAGAGTGTAAAGGGTTTTATGATCTTAGCATAATCCTGAATAAATTTTCGATAATACCCCGTAAGGCCCAGAAATGATTGAATTTCCTTCACTGTAGTGGGTATTGGAAAATTTTGAATTGTTTCTATCTTTTTGGGATTTGGTTTAATACCATTAGGAGTAATAATAGGTATGACCAAGGAATTCGGTTTCATGTCTCATGAATTCTGATTTTTTGAGAGATACTTTCAGATTAGCTTTTCTTAAAACGTTTAATATTAATTTAATATGTTGACAATGTTCTTGCAAATTTGTAGAGAAAATAATGATATCATCTAAATATACGTAACAGAATTTGCTAATGTAATCTTTCAAGACTTCGTTCATTAGTCGTTGAAAGGTGGCAGGGGCATTTTTAAGCCGGAACGACATTCGTAAAAATTGGTAGTGTCCAGAAAGTGTACTAAATGCTGTCTTTTCACGGTCGTTTTCTTCTACTTCGATTTGATAGAAGCCCTTTGTCAAGTCTAAGGTAGTGAAGTAATTGCAATGCCCAAGCTTGTCGAGTATTGCTTCAATGTTTGGGATTGGAAATTTATCCTCTTTGGTTTTGAGATTTAACTTGCGGTAGTCGATGACAATTCTCCATTCTTTGTTGCCGGTGTGATCTTCCTTTTTAGGAACTACCCAGATAGGAGCATTGTAGGGGGATGTTGAAGGTTCAATAATTTTGTGTTCCAGCATTTCTTCAATTTGCCGATTAACTTCTTGTTTGTGAAACTCGGGGTATCTATAAATTCTGGTATAGATGGGTGAATTATCCTCAGTTGGTATTTTATGTTTGACATAATTGGTAAATGTCAAATCATCGCCTTTATTATAAAAAGTTTGATTCAGTTGGTTGACAATTTTGAATAATTCTGATCTTTCTTCGTTATTTAAATGATCCGTGCGTAGTTCGTTAGTGAAATCTGGTATATTGAAGTCTTGTTTGATGTTATTCATATAATTAATCGTATTTTCGTATTCAGTTTCTTCGTTTTTATTAAAGAATAGTGGAAATGATTGTTCGTTTAAAATTAATATTTTGTCTTTATAAAGTATTCTTGCGTTGTTTGGGATTAATATGTTATTACCTAACAATCCATTGTATTCGTCGGAAAATTTATAAATTTGAAATTCAACATTGTGTAACAAAGGTACAGCAAATTTGTCTTTGGGAAAAATAACGTCTTTAAAAATAATTATGGGACTACCTGCGGTTCTAATTTTCAGCGGAGTAAATCTAGTTTTTAAATATTGTGGTGGAGTATCTTCTTCATTTATTATACTGTTTGTTGCACCAGTATCGATTAACAATCTAATAGATGTATTTTCCTTTGTTAGTTTAATATAGGGTAAACCCTGTTTTGTGTCTCCGAGGCTGCATATTGAAAATTTACGTCATTTGTTTTTGGTTCTTGTTTGATATAATTGTTTTTAGGAGGATTACTTCGTCTTATTTGAGATGAGCCAGGATCTATATCCATTGGTTCAAATTGTTGAGGGTATTGTTTATATTGTTGTCTATTTTCATTAGGTTTTTGATAATTTGGGTTGTATTGCCTTTGATTTGAGAAATTAGAATTATAGTTATTTTGGGAATGGTATGGCTTTGGTTGCCAATTATTTCTTAGTTGGTTCTGGTTCATGTTTCTAGTGTTAAAATTGTATCTATTATTTTGATTTTGTTTAAAATTATTATTTTTATATTTGATTTCGTTCTTATCATTTGATTTTGAAATATTTAATTCAGAACTGCGACTTACAAAACCTGCTTGTGATAATTCATGGAGTGCTGACTCCATGGTAGAGGGTTTTAATGAGTAGAGAATAGTTCTCATGTTAACTGGTAACTTTTCTTTGAATATTTTTAAAGCCGTATCGTTATTTCTAGGGATATCTAATTGATTTCCCTCCTGTAGGCACTTTTGGTTAAGTAAAGATAATGTTTTTTGTATATAATTATAATATTTGAGGACATCTCCTCTAAATTGTGAGTTTCTAAGATCGTCGTATAATTGGTAACTGTTTTTGAACCCGCCAAAATTTTCTAGTAACATAGCTTTTATGTCACTCCATTTGGTTAAATGGGTGTGAATTTCGATTGCCTGTCTGGCACGACCTATAAATTTTGACTTGAGTATATTCACACACATTTTCTGACCTTGCTCATTGTAAGTAAGTAAAGTCGGAATTATATCATCGACGTTACTAATGAATATTGGCAGATCTTCTGTTCTACCATCAAATGTTGTTAAACGTTCGATGTATTTAAGAGGATTGAGTTCTAAAACTCTTGGTACATTAAGGTTAATGTTTGGCAACATATTATTATTATTTAAGCCTAGTTGTAAATCATTACTATTATTAATGTTACCTGCTGCCGCTGCTGGTGCTGCTGCTTGTTGATTTAGCGCCATGTCTTCTGAGTCTGATTCTGCTGTCAATTCAGATGTTTTGTAGGGTTGATGTCTTTGAAGTCTTCCTTCGGCTTTCCTTTGTTTTCTCTTTATTGCCTTTATGGTATTGCTGATACCCTTCATTAATCGCTCACGTTGGGACAATTTCTTATGTCACTTTATTCTTCACGTTGGGACTTATGTCACTTGAATTGTTTATTGTTTATGAGTTTGTTTATTTATTTTATAATTTTTCTTTGCACTTTTTTATTCAATTATTAATAATAAAAAAAAATTTCATACACTTTTGTTTTTCTTTGTTTTAATTTTGTAATTTGAATATATTTTATTTGAATTCACTTAAAGGACTTGGGTTATGCACTTTTAATTACTATCTTATTTTTAAATTTATTGAAAATATTCTCCTCTGTGGACTTTTACAGTATGGGTCATTTGCGTTGACTTGAACTGTTGAATATTTCCGCACTTTAATAGATTTTAGTTCACTTAAAGCACTTGTGTTTTATTTACTTCGGTTGCACTTTATTTTCTTCACTTGTTCACGATCACGGGTTACGAGTCGCTACTGCTTAGATTAAAGTGTTGGTTCTTTTTTCCGGACCGCCAATTTATTTGAGTTTTAATTTTTTGGCAATCCTACCGACTGCGCCATTTATATTTGAGTAAAAGAATAACCATAAAAAAAACACTCCTCCTGTTCTTTCGAACAGGGTAAAAATAAAAAATATCCGTTTTTTTAATTTAAATATGTTTCTTTATTAAGCGTCAGATCCCTTACCGTTGGTCGGGGGAAATCTTCGGCTGTACGTGGCTGTCTTAAAACTAAGAGTTTCCTTTATCAGACAAACTCTTTTATAATACATTAATGTCTATTCGACAGTTTTACAATTCTTTGTCTTTCATTCTTTGTTTGTAATTCGATCGTATTATTTGCGATTGAATTTGAAGTTTAATGTCTACGCGACAGATTTACAATTCTTTGACTCTTTATCATTGTTTATAATTCGATCGTATTATATGCGATTGAATTTAAAGTCTAAATTATTTTGTGGGGGCGCACAAGCAATCTCTGATATAATTTATGTTTCTGGTTTTCCAAAGCAAAAACTACCTGTGTTTTCCTACCAGAGTGGCTACATTCAGAAAAACCGGAGCTTCTATTGAATGGATTTCTTCTTGGACGACTTCGGCAGATCCTTGTTCTACATTATTTATGTCCATTGGTTCAACATTCTGTCTATTACGAGTCTGTCTAGAATAATTGTTATTGTAGTTATTACGTGTTTGGTTGCTGTTTTGTACGGTATTGTTTTGTTGGTTTGTCTGACCAGAATTATTATTGGTATGTCGTTGATTTGTGTTATTTGTACCACTAAAATTGAAATAAGTATTTTGACGTTGTTGATTTGACTGTCTTGAGTTATTGTAATAAGTATTATTTTGAGACTGTTTGTTGTTCTGTCGGTATGTCCTATCTGTCGGCCTAAAGTCATGGTTTTGTCTATTATTACTTCTAGTTGTTATGACGTTGCCTACATCAAACCCTACATACGAATACAATATGCTCTTGACTTTTAATAAGTCGTATTCGTTTCTTATTTCCCTAGCTAAGTTCCCTATAGCTAATTCTCTGATTCTATTTAATACAACTGAGTACAACATTGTTTTTAAATTTTCCTTATTATTCTCATACATAATAATTGTATGTATGTCCGTTAGTAGATACTCAATTTTATTTATTAAATCTAGCACCGAACTTACTCTCAGGTTTTTTATCCGGCTGGTCACTTCTCCTTGGTCGATGTTGGGGCGGAATGACAGCTTCAGTATGTTCTTCGCATCCTCCCACGTGCTAGTGTTGTTGGTAAGCAGTAGTTCCTTGGCCTTACCTATCACCTTGCACTGAGATATAGCTATCCACATAGCAGCTCTTCTATCTTCCGGCGTCAAGCTCAAGTGATTATCGACAACATTGATAAATTGGGTCAATTCTTGCCTGTTGCCCGAAAAT